>JASUUJ010000057.1:1002500-1005000 GCA_030449895.1 Citrus mangshanensis
CACGATGGTGCCGCGCGCTGGCTTGCATGCTGCGCGCGATGGTGCTGAGCACTGGCTTGCTTGCTGCGCGCAATGGTGCCTCGCGTTGGCGCGCTAGCTGCGCGCGCTGGCTTGCTTCCTGCGCGCGATGGTGCCGCGCGCTGCATGCCTTTCGAGCTTAGGCTTAGGCAGTTTGCCGCGCCAGTGCCTGGTGCATGCCGCGCGCGAGCTCGCATCCTTGCCCGCGAGCGTGCGTTGCTGGCACGCGAGGCTGGGCTTCATCCCTTGCGCGACCGTGCTGTGCCTGCCGCACGAGTTCGCGCTGCCTTCCTCGCGAGTGGGTGAAGCATGCCTTGCTCGGAAATGGGCAGCCTCGCGCGCGGGCGTGGCCAGCCTCGCGCGCGAGCGTTGGCTGCCTTGCCTCGCTCGAGCGTGGGCAGTTTGCCTTGCAAAAATGTCCAGCGCTTATCAGCTTAGTCCGTCTCCCCATGCTCTGCGTCTGTGCAAAAAATCTACCCCAAAAAAACTCGGTTGATTGTCCCCTACCCGTTGCCCTTTCCCACAGTTCATTGAAGGCTTCCTGCGCGGGAAGTTGCCTTAATATTTGAAAAGAAGATACAAAGATTTAGCTGCAGCTTGAACCCCTTACATGGAGGTCAAAATCACAAATAAAGTTTCAAACCCACCGCTGAGCCACCATGAATTCTTGTAACTATGGGCACAAATATTATTTAAATGGAAAAGTAAAATATAAATTAATAATAAAACAAATAATTAATGATTTCAAATCGTAATTGGATATTTAAGTAGTTGTTTTCTGTGGTCGAATCAAAATTAAAACGTCTTAGGGTAAAAAAAAGGTTTAAAAAGTTCGTGGTACAAAAAATGTGTCAAAACATGAGAAAAACGCGATGGTGCCTCGCGTTGGCGGGCTAGTTGTGCGCGCTGGCTTGCTTGCTGCGCGCGATGGTGCTGCGCGCAATATCCCTGTCCGCGCGTGATGGTGCCGCGCGCTGGCTTGCTTGGTGCGCCCGATGCTGCCGCGCGCTGGCTTGCTTGCTGCGCGCGATGGGGCCGCGCGCTAGCTTGCTTGCTGAGCGCGATGGTGCCTCACGCTGTCCGCGCGCGATGGTGCGCCGCGCTGGCTTGCTTGCTGCGCGCGATGGTGCCTCGCGTTGGTGGGCTAGTTGGGCGCGCTGGCTTGCTTAGTGCGCGTGATGATCTCGCTGTCCGCGCGCGATGGTGCCGCGCGCTGGCTTGCATGGTGCGCGCGATGGTGCCGCGCGCTGGCTTGCTTGCTGCGCGCACTGGCTTGCTTGCTGCGCGCGCTGGCTTGCTCGCTGCGCGCGATGGTTCTGCTCGCAATCTCTCTTGCTGCGCGCGATGGTGCCTCGCGCTGGCTTGCTTGCTGCTTTTCGCGCCGGTACCTCGCGTTGGCGGGCTACTTGCGCGCGCTTGCTTTGGGCGATGGTGCCTCTCGTTGGCCGGCTAGTTGCGCGCGCTGCCTTGCTTGCTGCGCGCGATGGTACTGCACGTAATCTCGCTTGCTGCCCGCGATGGTGCCGTAGTTGCGCGCGATGGCTTGCTTGCTGCGCTCGATGGTACTGCGCGCAATCTCGCTTGCTGCGCGCGATGGTTCTGCGCGCAATCTCGCACGCTGCGCGCGATGGTGCCGCGCGCTGGCTTGCTTGCTGCGCGCGATGGTGCCGCGCGCTGCCTTGCATGCTGCGCGCGATGGTCCTGCGCGTAATCTCGCTTGCTGCGCGCGATGGTGCCTCGCGGTTGCGCGCTTGCTACGCTATGGTGCCTCGCAATGGCGCGCTAGCTGCGCGCGCTGGCGTGCTTGCTGCGCGCAATGGTGCCGCGCGCTGGCTTGCTTGCTGCGCGCGATGGTGCCTCGCGCTTACGCGCTTGCTGCGCGCGTTGGTGCCTCGCGTTTGCGCGCTAGCTGCGCGCGCTGGCTTGCTTGCTGCGCTCGATGGTGCCGCGCGCTGGCGTGCTTGCTGCGCGCGATGGTGCCGCTCGCTGGCTTGCTTGCTGCGCGCGATTGTGCCGCGCGCGAACGCGCTGGCTGCGCGCGATTGTTCCGCGCGCAGGTGCCGCGCGATGGTGCCGCGCGCTTGCGCGCTGTTGCCGCGCGATGGTGCCGCGCGCGTGCGCGCTGTTGGCGCGCGATGGTGCCGCGCGCTTGCGCGCTGTTGCCGCGCGATGGTGCCGCGCGCTGGTGCCGCGCGATGGAGCCGCGCGCATGCGCGCTGGTGCTGCGCGATGTTGCCGCGCGCTTGCGCGCTGGCTGCGCGCTTCCGCTGGTCATTTCTCGCACGAAGGGAGGTTAGCTGTGCGGGAAATGGCCTTCCAATGCCCACGTGCCGATGCGGCTAAAAATACCTCTTTTTGCACTCCAATTTTTTTTCTCTTTCTCTTGAAAAATTCTTCATATTTTTCTTGACCATGATGCAAAAAACCAGACCAAAATTCAATATATTTTTTTTTTTTTGGGGGTGGGGGTCAGCTCAAGTAT
>JASUUJ010000057.1:1017500-1020000 GCA_030449895.1 Citrus mangshanensis
CCTTCAAAGCAAGTCGGACGCTTGTCCGCTGCCCGTGGTGGTTTCTTGCATGACGGAGGCTAATTGCAGCATCCGGCCCCCATGGAACAGCGGCAGCAGCGCCGAAAGGGGCATGGCCACTTCCCGCCCGCCACCTGCGAGGGAAGTGCCGACGGGCACGAACAAGCCTGGCCGAGGACGGGTGCTGTGCCTGCCCCGCGAGGGTGCCGTGTGAGCCGCGCGATCGTGCCTCGCGCTTGCAAGCGCGATGGTGCCTCGCGTTGGCGCGCTGCCTGCCCCGCGATGGTGCCGCGCGAGCCTGGGCAGCTTGCTGCTCGCGATGGTGCCGCGCGATGGCTTGGTTGCTGCGCACGATGGTGCCGCGCGCTGGCTTGCATGCTGCGCGCGATGGTGCTGAGCACTGGCTTGCTTGCTGCGCGCAATGGTGCCTCGCGTTGGCGCGCTAGCTGCGCGCGCTGGCTTGCTTCCTGCGCGCGATGGTGCCGCGCGCTGCATGCCTTTCGAGCTTAGGCTTAGGCAGTTTGCCGCGCCAGTGCCTGGTGCATGCCGCGCGCGAGCTCGCATCCTTGCCCGCGAGCGTGCGTTGCTGGCACGCGAGGCTGGGCTTCATCCCTTGCGCGACCGTGCTGTGCCTGCCGCACGAGTTCGCGCTGCCTTCCTCGCGAGTGGGTGAAGCATGCCTTGCTCGGAAATGGGCAGCCTCGCACGCGGGCGTGGCCAGCCTCGCGCGCGAGCGTTGGCTGCCTTGCCTCGCTCGAGCGTGGGCAGTTTGCCTTGCAAACATGTCCAGCGCTTATCAGCTTAGTCCGTCTCCCCATGCTCTGCGTCTGTGCAAAAAATCTACCCCAAAAAAACTCGGTTGATTGTCCCCTACCCGTTGCCCTTTCCCACAGTTCATTGAAGGCTTCCTGCGCGGGAAGTTGCCTTAATATTTGAAAAGAAGATACAAAGATTTAGCTGCAGCTTGAACCCCTTACATGGAGGTCAAAATCACAAATAAAGTTTCAAACCCACCGTTGAGCCACCATGAATTCTTGTAACTATGGGCACAAATATTATTTAAATGGAAAAGTAAAATATAAATTAATAATAAAACAAATAATTAATGATTTCAAATCGTAATTGGATATTTAAGTAGTTGTTTTCTGTGGTCGAATCAAAATTAAAACGTCTTAGGGTAAAAAAAAAAAAGGTTTAAAAAGTTCGTGGTACAAAAAATGTGTCAAAACATGAGAAAAACGCGATGGTGCCTCGCGTTGGCGGGCTAGTTGTGCGCGCTGGCTTGCTTGCTGCGCGCGATGGTGCTGCGCGCAATATCCCTGTCCGCGCGTGATGGTGCCGCGCGCTGGCTTGCTTGGTGCGCCCGATGCTGCCGCGCGCTGGCTTGCTTGCTGCGCGCGATGGGGCCGCGCGCTAGCTTGCTTGCTGAGCGCGATGGTGCCTCACGCTGTCCGCGCGCGATGGTGCGCCGCGCTGGCTTGCTTGCTGCGCGCGATGGTGCCTCGCGTTGGTGGGCTAGTTGGGCGCGCTGGCTTGCTTAGTGCGCGTGATGATCTCGCTGTCCGCGCGCGATGGTGCCGCGCGCTGGCTTGCATGGTGCGCGCGATGGTGCCGCGCGCTGGCTTGCTTGCTGCGCGCACTGGCTTGCTTGCTGCGCGCGCTGGCTTGCTCGCTGCGCGCGATGGTTCTGCTCGCAATCTCTCTTGCTGCGCGCGATGGTGCCTCGCGTTGGCGCGCTAGCTGCGCGCGCTGGCTTGCTTCCTGCGCGCGATGGTTCCGCGCGATGGCCTGCGTCCTGCGCGCGATGGTGCTGCGCGCTGGCCTGCTTCCTGCGCGCGATGGTGCCTCGCGTTGGCGGGCTAGTTGCGCGCGCTGCCTTGCTTGCTGCGCGCGATGGTGCTGCGCGCAATATCCCTGTCCGCGCGTGATGGTGCCGCGCGCTGGCTTGCTTGGTGCGGCCGATGCTGCCGCGCGCTGGCTTGCTTGCTGCGCGCGATGGGGCCGCGCGCTGGCTTGCTTCCTGCGCGCGATGGTTCCGCGCGATGGCCTGCGTCCTGCGCGCGATGGTGCTGCGCGCTGGCCTGCTTCCTGCGCGCGATGGTGCCTCGCGTTGGCGGGCTAGTTGTGCGCGCTGGCTTGCTTGCTGCGCGCGATGGTGCTGCGCGCAATATCCCTGTCCGCGCGTGATGGTGCCGCGCGCTGGCTTGCTTGGTGCGGCCGATGCTGCCGCGCGCTGGCTTGCTTGCTGCGCGCGATGGGGCCGCGCGCTAACTTGCTTGCTGAGCGCGATGGTGCCTCACGCTGTCCGCGCGCGATGGTGCGCCGCGCTGGCTTGCTTGCTGCGCGCGATGGTGCCTCGCGTTGGTGGGCTAGTTGCGCGCGCTGCCTTGCTTACTGCGCGTGATGATCTCGCTGTCCGCGCGCGATGGTGCTGCGCGCTGGCTTGCATGGCGCGCGCGATGGTGCCGCGCGCTGGCTTGCTTGCTGCGCGCACTGGCTT
>JASUUJ010000057.1:1030000-1035000 GCA_030449895.1 Citrus mangshanensis
TCGCGCTGGCTTGCCTGCTGTGCGCGATGGTGCCGCGCGCTGGCTTGCTTGCTGCGAGCCATGGTGCCTCGCGCTTGCTGCGCGCAATCTCTCTGTCCGTGGGCGATGGTGCAGCGCGCTGGCTAGCATGCTGCGCGAGATGGTGCCTCGCGCTGGCTTGCTTGCTGCGCGAGATGGTGCCGGGCGCTGGCTTGCTTGCTGTGCGCGATGATGCTAAGCGCAATCTCGCTGTCCGCGCGCGATGGTGCCGCGCGCTGGCTTGCTTGCTGCGCGCGATGGTTCCTCGCGTTGGTTGGCTACTTGCGCGCGCTGGTTTGCTTACTGCGCGTGATGATCCCGCTGTCCGCGCGCGATGGTGCTGCGCGCTGGCTTTCATGGTGCGCGCGATGGTGCCGCGCGCTGGTTCTGCGCGCAATCTCGCTTGCTGCGCGCGATGGTGCCGCGCGCTGGCTTGCTTGCTGCGCGCGATGGTGCTGCGCGCTGTCCTGCTTGCTGCGCGCGATGGTGCCTCGCGTTGGCGGGCTAGTTGCGCGCGCTTGCTTTTCGCGATGGTGCCTCTCGTTGTCGGGCTACTTGCGCGGGCTGCCTTGCTTGCTTCGCGCGATGGTACTGCGCGTAATCTCGCTTGCTGCGCGCGATGGTGCCGTGCGCTGGCGGGCTAGTTGCGCGCGATGGCTTGCTTGCTGCGCTCGATGGTACTGCGAGCAATCTCGCTTGCTGCGCGCGATGGTGCCGCGCGCTGGCTTGCTTGCTGCGCGCGATGGTGCCTCGCGTTGGCGCGATGGCTTGCTTGCTGCGCGCGATGGTGCCGCGCGCTTGCTTTGCGCGATGGTGCCTCTCGTTGGCGGGCTAGTTGCGCGCGCTGCCTTGCATGCCGCGCGCGACGGTCCTGCGCGTAATCTCGCTTGCTGCGCGCGATGGTGCCGCGCGCTGGCTTGCTTGCTGCGTGCGATGGCGCCTCGCGGTAGCGCGCTTGCTGCACGCGATGGTGCCTCGCGTTGCCGCGCTAGCTGCGCGCGCTGGCGTGCTCGCTGCGCGCGATGGTGCCGCGCGCTGGCTTGCTTGCTGCGCGCGATGGTGCCTCGCGCTTGCGCGCTTGCTGCGCGCCATGGTGCCTCGCGTTGGCGCGCTAGCTGCGCGCGCTGGCGTGCTTGCTGCGCGCGATGGTGCCGCTCACTGGCCTTCTTGCTGCGCGCGATTGTGCCGCGCGCGAACGCGCTGGCTGCGCGCGATTGTTCCGCGCGCGGGCGCGCAGGTGCCGCGCTATGGTGCCGCCCGCTTGCGCGCTGTTCCCCCGCGATGGTGCCGCGCGCTTTCGCGCTGTTGCCGCGCGATGGTGCCGCGCGCTTGCGCGCTGTTGCCGCGCGATGGTGCCGCGCGCTTGCGCGCTGTTGCCGCGCGATGGTGCCGCGCGCTTGCGCGCTGTTGCCGCGCGATGGTGCCGCGCGCTTGTGCGCTGTTGCCGAGCGATGGTGCCGCGTGCTGGTGCCGCGCGATGGAGCCGCGCGCATGCGCGCTTGTGCTGCGCGATGTTGCCGCGCGCTTGCGCGCTGGCTGCGCGCTTCCGCTGGTCATTTCTCGCACGAAGGGAGGTTAGCTGTGCGGGAAATGGCCTTCCAATGCCCACGTGCCGATGCGGCTAAAAATACCTCTTTTTGCACTCCAATTTTTTTTCTCTTTCTCTTGAAAAATTCTTCATATTTTTCTTGACCATGATGCAAAAAATCAGACCAAAATTCAATATATTTTTTTTTTTTGGGGGTGGGGGTCAGCTCAAGTATTGGGGGTGTCTATTGCTGCTAGATCAAAAAAAGCTCTAAGACCTCTTTAGGGGGGTAAGGGTTGAGAGGTGCCTAGGTCGGGTGGTGGGTGCCCCGGCCTTTGTTGGCCTTGGCTTTCCTGCAGGGCCTCGGTCCTTCGGTTTTGGGACGTCCGTCGGGATGTCGCTGTCGAGCTCGCTCCGGCGTCATTCCGGCGACTTTCCGGCGACCTTGTTTTTTGTGGAAAAAGTAAATGTGTGCTGCTTTTCGCGTCCGACGGTGCTGGCTTCGCCTTGCTTGGTGCTTCCGTAGACCCAACGGCAATTGCTTCGGGCAAGCGGGACGCTCGGCAAGGTCGTAGCCAAGTGAACGGCCTTGTTTTTGCGGAAAAAGAAAATGTGTGCTGCTTTTCGCGTCCGACGGTGCTGGCTTAGCCTTGCTTGGTGCTTCCGTAGACCCGACGGCAATTGCTTCGGGCCTGCGGGACGCTAGGCAAGGTCGTTGCCAAGTGAACGGCAGGGCGTGTGAGTGGTGATTGGAGGGCGTCAGTCGGCAGGCTCCGTGCTCGTGCACCGAACTGCTCGAAGGCCGTCCGCTTCAGTCTTTCCCCAAGCGCAGCTGTTGCCTTGAGGGTTCGTTCGGTATCC
Organism: Citrus mangshanensis; assembly: GCA_030449895.1. Taxonomy (NCBI): domain Eukaryota; kingdom Viridiplantae; phylum Streptophyta; class Magnoliopsida; order Sapindales; family Rutaceae; genus Citrus; species Citrus mangshanensis. The sequence continues at coordinate 1,032,408 of JASUUJ010000057.1, forward strand.
TGTGTTGCTTACCAACAAAACGGAATTGCTGGTTTTGGTTTTCCCCGTCCGCCTTGTGCCCTTCCGGGTGCGGGGGGCCTTGAGGCCAACTCCGTGTTCCCGGCGTGCCTTGCGCTCAGGGCAGCGCGCCTCGGCCCACGGAGTCTCTGCCCGTTCTCTCGTATGCGTTATGCTGCGCATTGAATTGTGGTCTCGGCCTCGATCGTCCAAGCTACACGCATCGTCTCTTGGCCAACGACCCGCACCCGTCTTGGCCGACCGGCCGAGGCCCCGAACGGGGAGAGGGGACGGGTCATGCGGGCGCCGGCGTCGGGGAAGGAATGCTACGGTTGATCCCGCGTAGTCATATGCTTGTCTCAAAGATTAAGCCATGCATGTGTAAGTATGAACTAATTCAGGGCTGTAAACTGCGAATGGCTCATTAAATCAGTTATAGTTTATTTGATGGTACCTTACTACACGGATAACCGTAGTAATTCTAGAGCTAATACGTGCGCACACCCCGACTCCTGGAAGGGGCGTATTTATTAGATAAAAGGTCGGGGCTCTGCCCGTTGCTCGATGATTCATGATAACTCGGCGGATCGCAAGGCCACCGTGCGGCGAGCGCATCATTCAAATTTCTGCCCTATCAACTTTGATGGTAGGATGAGAGGCCTACCATGGTGGTGACGGGTGACGGAGGTGGGGTTCGATTCCGGAGGAGGGCACGAGAAAGCGGCTACCACATCCAAGGAAGGCAGCGGCGCGCAAATTACCCAATCGACACGGGAGTAGTGACAATAAATAACACTGGTGGCTCTATGTAGTGCAGTAATTGGAATAGTACAATCTAAATCCCTTAACGAGGATCCATTGGAGGGCAAGTCTGGTGCCAGCATTCGCTGGTAATTCCAGCTCCAATAGCGTATATTTAAGTTGTTGCAGTTAAAAAGCTCGTAGTTGGACCTTGGGTTGGGTCGGCGGTCCGCCTCGCGGTGTGCACGGCTCGTCCTTCTGCCCGGCGATGCGCTCCAGCCTTAACTGGCCGGGTCGTGCCACAGGCGCTGTTACTATTTTTGAAGAAATTAGAGTGCTCAAGCAAGCCTACGCTCTGTATACATTAGCATGGGATAACATCAGCAGGATTTCGGTCCTATTGTTGGCCTTCGGGATCGGAGTAATGATTAACGAGGGACGGAGTCGGGGGCATTCGTATTTCATAGTCGGAGGTGAAATTCTTGGATTTATGAAAGAACAGACAACTGCGAAAGCATTTGCCAAGGATGTTTTCATTAATCAAGAAGCGAAAGTTGGGGGCTCAAGAGCGATCGGATGCCCGTCCTAGTCTCTCAACCGCCATAAACGATGCGACCGGGATCAGCGGATGTTACTTTTGGGACTCCGCTGGCACCTTATGAGAAATCAAAGTCTTTGGGTTCGGGGAGTATGGTCGCAAAGGCTGAAACTTAAAGGGGTGGGCACCACGGGAGTGGAGCCTGCGGCTTAATTTGACTCAACACGGGAAACTTACCAGGTCCGGACATTAGTAAGGATTGTGAGGCTGAGAGCTCTTTCTTGATTCTATGGGTGGTGGTGCATGTCCGTTCTTAGTTGGTGGAGCGATTTATGCAGTTAATTCCGTTAACGAGACCTCAGCCTGCTAACTAGCTATGCGGAGGTATCCCTCAGTGGCCAGCTTCTTAGAGGGACTATGGCCGCTTAGGCCAAGGAAGTTTGAGGCAATAACAGGTGCTGTGATGCCCTTAGATGTTCACCGGGCATACGCGCTGGCACTGATGTATTCAACGAGTCTATAGCCTTGGCCGATAGTAGGCCGGGTAATCTTTTGAAATTTCATCGTGATGGGGATAGATCATTGCAATTGTTGGTCTTCAACGAGGAATTCCTAGTAAGCGCGAGTCATCAGCTCGCGTTGACTACGTCCTGCCCTTTGTACACACACGCCCGTCGCTCCTACCGATTGAATGGTCCGGTGAAGTGTTCGGATCGCGGCGGGCGGTTCGCTGCCTGCGGCGTCGCGAGAAGTCCACTGAACCTTATCATTTGAGGAAGGAGAAGTCGTAACAAGGTTTCCGTAGGTGAACCTGCACGGAAGGATCATTGTCGAAACCTGCCCAGCAGAGCGACCCGCGAACCAGTTGATATCACCGGCGGCGGGAGGGGGGTGCGCGTCTGCCTGCAGGCGCTCCTCCTTCCCGCCCCACGCCGCGAGGAGAGGGACTCGTCCCGCTCCCGGCTGGCGAACTCGAACCCCGGCGCGGACTGCGCCAAGGAAATCCTAACGAGAGAGCACGCTCCCGCGGCCCCGGAGGCGGTGCGCCAGCGGAGTGCGGCGCCTTCTTTCACATGTATCCAGCGACTCTCGGCAACGGATATCTACGGCTCTCGCATCGATGAAGAACGTGCGAAATGCGATGCTGGTGTGAATTGCAGAATCCCGTGAACCATCGAGTCTTTGAAGCATAGTTGCCCCAAGCCATTAGGCCGAGGCACGTCTGCCTGGGTGTCACGCATCGTTGCCCCACCCCCCCCCAAACCAAGGCGGGGGCCCCGGGAATGCGGGCGGAGATTAACCTCCCGTGCGCTGACC
>JASUUJ010000057.1:1037500-1044470 GCA_030449895.1 Citrus mangshanensis
GCTTGACTCTAGTCCCGACTTTGTGAAATGACTTGAGAGGTGTAGTATAAGTGGGAGCCGGAAACGACAAAGTGAAATACCACTACTTTTAACGTTATTTTACTTATTCCGTGAATGGAGGCGGGGCACTGCCCTCTTTTTGGACCTGGCCCCCTCACGGGGGCCGATCCGAGCGGAAGACATTGTCAGGTGGGGAGTTTGTGGGCGGCACATCTGTTAAAAGATAACGCAGTGTCCTAAGATGAGCTCAGCGAGAACAGAAATCTCGTGTGGAACAAAAGGGTAAAAGCTTCGTTTGATTCTGATTTTCAGTACGAATACGAACCGTGAAAAGCGTGGCCTATCGATCCTTTAGACCTTCGGAATTTGAAGCTAGAGGTGTCAGAAAAGTTACCACAGGGATAACGGCTTGTGGCAGTAAGCGTTCATCGCGACGTTGCTTTTTGATCCTTCGATGTCGGCTCTTCCTATCATTGTGAAGCAGAATTCACCAAGTGTTGGATTGTTCACCCACCAATAGGGAGCGTGAGCTGGGTTTGGAGACCGTCGTGAGACAGGTTAGTTTTACCCTGCGATGACTGCGTCGTAATAGTAATTCAACCTAGTACGAGAGGAACCGTTGATTCCGCACAATTGGTCATCGCGCTTGGTTTGAAAAAGCCAGTGTATGGCTTACCGTGCTGGATTATGACTGACGCCTCTAAGTCAGAATCCGGGCTGGAAGCACGCCGTCGCCGCCGCCCGTTTGCCCGACCAACGCCAGTGAGGACCTCCCGGTCCCCAGGAGGCACGTCGTAAGTAGGCCAAGCCCCGCGGGGGCGGAAGGACGCGGCGGCCGCCTTGAATCGTAATTCCCATCGAGCGCGGGTAGAATCCTTTGCAGACGACTTTAAATACGCGACGGGGTATTGTAAGTGGCAGAGTGGCCTTGCTGCCACGATCCACTGAGATTCAGCCCTAAATGCGCCGTCTCGATTAAATCCCTCCCCTCCCTCACTCCGCACCGTTTAAATCTTCTCTTGTTCGAACCCGCCGGAGGTTAGCCCCAGCGGCGCACACGCCCGCCTCACGGACTGCCCCGCCCAAGGCTCGGAGCGGACTTGTGTTTTTTTCACGAGCGGCTGGCACAAAGGCAGCACACTTGCTCCAATGCCTGAGGCTAACTCTGGCACAAAGACTTGTGTGATGGCTCCAAAAGGAGGCTCGGGCCTCGAGTGGACTTGTGCTTTTTCATGAGGCTAACTCTCGCAAAATCTAAGTGGCTGGCACAAAGGCAAAATTTGGCCAAGAGCACATGGCTAACTCCCACCAACGCGTCGACAATATCAGCCAAAAATCCCATTCCGCCCAGCGCGCGAATTTTGGCACACAAGGATTTTGCCCTTTTTGGCGAAAAATGGTCGGGTCCCCCTTGCGTTCCCCGGTAAATTGGCCATAAAGCGGGATCGGACCTCGGAATCGACTTCCGTCTCCTCCCGGTTAACAAACGCACATATCTACAATGCCGGCCCAAAATCCCCTGCCGCCCCGAAAACACGATATTTGGGCAAAATCCGTGTGCTCCGTGTGCTATATAGCTCACGGTTTTTGGCCATTTTTGCCCAAAATTTGGGACCCGGAACTCCGGCATAATTTCCCCCACTTTTTTGTCACATCAGATAATACGGCACCTCCTAAAATTTCAGCCCATTTCCGGTGCCGTTTCCTACTTCTTCCGAGTTTTTTTGTGTCCCGGTCTCTCCATTTTTGACGATTTTTAAAACTGTTTTCCAGCGGCAAAAAAATTGTTCCCTAAGCCCGCCATCTCATGTTCTGCGTCCGCGCAAAAAATCTAGGCCTTCAAAGCAAGTCGGATGCTTGTCCGCTGCCCGTGGTAGTTTCTCGCATGACGGAGGCTAGCCGCACCATCCGGCCCCCATGGAACAGCGCCAGCAGCCCAAAGCAGGCATGGCCACTTCCGCCCGCCACCTGCGAGAGCGCCCGGCCAGGCACGAACAAGCCTGGGCGAGCAAGGGTGCTGTGCCTGCCCCGCGAGGGTGCCGTGCGAGCAGCGATGGTGCCTGCCAAACTTGCGCGCTTACCATGCAGCGATGGTGCGCGCGGTAGCCTGCTTCCTGCGCGCGATGGTGCCGCGCTTGCCTGCTGCCCTGCGGCGATGGTGCCGCGCGCTGGCCTGCTTCCTGCGCGCGATGGTGCCTCGCGTTGGCAGGACTGTTGTGCGCGCTAAGCACTTGCTTGCTTCGCGCGATGGTGCTGCGCGCAATCTTGCTGGCCGCGCGCGATGGGACCGCGCTGCTTCAACGCGCTCCGCGCGATGGTGCCTTGCGTTGGCGTGCTGGTTGCGCGCTGGCTTGCTGCTGCGCGCGATGGTGCCGCGCGCTAGCTTGCTTGCTGAGCGCGATTGTGCCTCACGCATGCGCGCTTGCTGCGCGCGATGGTGCCCTCGCGTTGCCGCGCTGGCTTGCTTGCTGCAGCGATGGTGCAGCGCGCTGGCGGGGCCAGGTTGCGCGCGCTGGCTTGCTAGCATCGCGCGATGGTACTGCGCGCAATCTCAATTCTGCGCGCGATGGTGCCGAGCGCTGGCTTGCTTTGCTGCGCCCGATGGTGCCTCGCGCGCGCGCTTACTGCGGGCGATGGTGCTCGCGTTGTGCGCGCTAGCTGGCATGCACCGCGCTGGCTTGCTGCGCGCGGTGCTTTGCTGCGCGCGCGATGCTGCCGCGCGCTGGCTTGCTTGCTGAGCGCGATGCTGCCTCACGCGCGCGCTTGCTGCGAGCGATGGTGCCTCGCGTTGGCGCGCGCTGTATGCGCGCTGGCGCTTGCTGCGCGCGATGCTGCCGCGCGCTGGCAGCTTGCCGCGCGCGTGCTGCCGCGCGCTAGCTTGCTGAGCGCGATGGTGCCTCACGCTTGCGCGCGCTGCGCGCGCGGTGGTGCCTCGCGTTGCCGCGCTGGCTTGCTTGCTGCGCGATGGTACTGCGTGCTGGCGGGCTAGTTGCGCGCGCTAAATGCTTGCTGCGATGGTACTGCACGCGATGGTGCCGAGCGCTGACTTGCTTTCTGCGCCCGATGGTACGCCTCGCGCGCGCTTGCTACGTGCGATGGTGCCTGCGTTAGCGCGCTAGCTGTCGCGCGCTGGCTTGCCTGCTGCGCGCGCGATGGTGCCGCGCGCTGGCTTGCTGCGAGCCATGGTGCCTCGCGCGCTGCGCAATCTCATCCGTGGGCGATGGTGCAGCGCGCTGGCTAGCGTGCTGCGCAGAGATGGTGCCTCGCGCCGCTGGCGCTGCGCGAGGATGATGCGGGCGCTGGCTTGCTTGCTGTGTGATGATGCTAAGCGCAATCTCTCGCTGTCCGCGCGCGATGTGCGCCTGCGCGCTGCTTGCTGCATGATGGTTCTCATGCGTTGGTTGGCTGACTGCGCGCGCTGGTTTGCTTACTGCGCGTGATGATCACTGTCCGCGCGCGATGGTGCTGCGCGCTGGCTCATGGTGCGCGCGATGGTGCCGGTGCGCGCTGGTTCTGCGCAATCTCGCTTGCTGCGATGGTACTGCGCTGCGTGCTTGCTGCGCGCGATGGTGCTGCGCGCTGTCCTGCTTGCTGCGCGCGATGGTACTGCGTGCTGGCGGGCTAGTTGCGCGCGCTGGCTTGCTTGCTGCGCGCGATGGTACTGCACGCGATGGTGCCGAGCGCTGACTTGCTTTCTGCGCCCGATGGTGCCTCGCGCTTGCGCGCTTGCTGCGTGCGATGGTGCCTCGCGTTGGCGCGCTAGCTGTGCGCGCTGGCTTGCCTGCTGCGCGCGATGGTGCCGCGCGCTGGCTTGCTTGCTGCGAGCCATGGTGCCTCGCGCTTGCTGCGCGCAATCTCTCTGTCCGTGGGCGATGGTGCAGCGCGCTGGCTAGCATGCCGGTGGCGCGGACCTGGTGCCTCGCGCTATTGGCTTGCTTGCTGCGCGAGAGATGGTGCCGGGCGCTGGCTTGTTTGCTGTAGCGATGATGCTAAGCGCAATCTCGCTGTCTGCGCGCGATGGTGCCTCGCGCTGGCGCGCTTGCTGCGCGCGATGGTTCCTCGCGTTGGTTGGCTACTTGCGCGCGCTGGTTTGCTTACTGCGCGTGATGATCCCGCTGTCCGCGCGCGATGGTGCTGCGCGCTGGCTTTCATGGTGCGCGCGATGGTGCCGTGCGCTGGATCTGCCCAGCGCAATCTCGCTTGCTGCGCGCGATGGTGCCGCGCGCTGAAGCTTGCTTGCCGCGCGATGGTGCTGCGCGCTGTCCTGCTGCTGCGCGCGATGGTGCCTCGCGTTGGCGGGCTAGTTGCATGCGCAGCTTGCTTTTTCGCGATGGTGCCTCTCGTTGTCGGGCTGCTTGCGCGGCTGCTGCCTTTGCTTGCTGCGCGCGATGGTACTGCGTAATCTCGCTTGCTGCGCGCGATGGTGCCGTGCGCTGGCGGGGCTAGTTGCGCGCGATGGCTTACTTGCTGCGCTTCGATGGTACTGCGAGCAATCTCGCTTGCTGCGCGCGATGGTGCCGCGCGCTGGCTGGCTAGCTGCGCGCGATGGTGCCTCGCGTTGGCGCGATGGCTTGCTTGCTGCGCGCGATGGTGCCGCGCGCTGCGCTGATGGTGCCTCGCTTGGCGGGCTAGTTAGCGCTGCGCGCGCTGCGCCCATGCCGCGCGCGACGGTCTGCGCGTAATCTCGCTTGCTGCGCGCGATGGTGCCGCGCACTGGCATTCTTGCTGCGAGCGATTGAGCCTCGCGCTAGCGCCTTGCTGCGCGATGGTGCCTCGCGCCGCTGCGCGCGCTTTGCTGCTCGCGCGCGATGGTGCTGCGCGCTTGCTGCGCCATGGCTGCGCGCTGCCATGGTGCCTCGCGTTGGCGCTGGCCACTGCGCGCGATGGCTTGCTTGCTGCGCGCGATGGTGCCGCTCCCTGGCCTTCTTGGTTCGCGCGTTTGTTCCGCGCGCGAACGCGCTGGCTGCGCGCGATTGTTCCGCGCGAGGGCGCGCAGGTGCCGCGCTATGGTGCCGCCCGCTTGCGCGCTGTTGCCGCGCGATAGTGCGCCTTGCGCTGTTCCCCGCGATGTTGCCGCACGCTTTCGCGCTGTTGCCACACCGCGATGGTGCCGCGCGCTTGCGCCACGCTATTGCCGCGCAATCGGTGCCGCGCGCTCTTGCGCGCTGTTGCCGCGCGATGGTGCCGCGCGCTTGCAATAAGCTGTTGCCGAGCGATGGTGCCGCGTGCTGGTGCCGCGCGATGGAGCCGCGCGCATGCGCGCTTGTGCTGCGCGATGTTGCCGCGCGCTTGCGCGCTGGCTGCGCGCTTCCGCTGGTCATTTCTCGCACGAAGGGAGGTTAGCTGTGCGGGAAATGGCCTTCCAATGCCCACGTGCCGATGCGGCCAAAAATACCTCTTTTTGCACTCCAATTTTTTTTCTCTTTCTCTTGAAAAATTCTTCATATTTTTCTTGACCATGATGCAAAAAATCAGACCAAAATTCAATATATTTTTTTTTTTTGGGGGTGGGGGTCAGCTCAAGTATTGGGGGTGTCTATTGCTGCTAGATCAAAAAAAGCTCTAAGACCTCTTTAGGGGGGTAAGGGTTGAGAGGTGCCTAGGTCGGGTGGTGGGTGCCCCGGCCTTTGTTGGCCTTGGCTTTCCTGCAGGGCCTCGGTCCTTCGGTTTTGGGACGTCCGTCGGGATGTCGCTGTCGAGCTCGCTCCGGCGTCATTCCGGCGACTTTCCGGCGACCTTGTTTTTTGTGGAAAAAGTAAATGTGTGCTGCTTTTCGCGTCCGACGGTGCTGGCCGCGCTTGCTTGGTGCTTCCGTGGAGCCGCGGCAATTGCTTGAACCGTAGGACGCTCGCAGGTCGTAGCAAGTGAGCGGCCTTGTTTTGCCGGAAAAAGAAGATGTGTGCTGCTTTTTCGCGTCCGACGGTGCTGGCTTAGACTTGCTTGGTGCTTCCGTGAGCCAGCGGCAGGTAGCCGGGCCTGCGGGACGCTAGGCAGGTGGGTGCCAGAAGTGAGCAGCAGGGCGTGAGTGGTGATTGGAGCGTCAGTCGGCAGGCTCCGTGCACGTGCACCCGAACTACTTTCGAGAGCCGTCAAAGCAGTCTTTCCCCCAAGCGCGGCTGTTGCCTTGAGGTTCGTTCGGTATCTGTGTTGCTTACCAACAAACAGGTACTGGTTTAGATTTTCCCGTCCGCCTTGCCCCTTCCGGGTGCGGGGGCGAGCGCTCCGTGTTCCGGCGTGCCTTGCGCTCAGGCGGCAGCCGCCTCGGCCCTGAGTCTCTGCCCGTTCTCTCGGATCGATGTCGCATGGGCGTGAGGTCGGCCTGCGATGCGTCCAAGCTACCGCGCGCCATCTCTTGGCCATGACGACCGCCGCACCCGTCTTGGCGACCGGCCAAGGCGAGCGGGGCCCGAGAGAGACGGGTCATGCGAAGCGCCCGGCGTCGGAAGGAATGCTACCTGGTTGAGGAATCCGCCGAGTAGTCATATGCTTGTCTCGAATTAAGCCCATGCATGTGTAGTATGAACTAGTCAGGCTGTGAAACCGCGAATGGCTCATTAAATCAGTTATAGTTGTTTGATGGTATTTGCTACTCGGATAACGTAGTAATTCTAGAGCTAATCGTGCACGAACCCGACTTACGGAAGGGATGCATTTATTAGATAAAGGTCGTAGCGGGCCTCGCCCGTACTCGATGATTCGCGATAGCTCGGCGGATGCCAAGGCCACCGTGCGGCGCATCATTCAAATTTCTGCCTTATCAACTTTCGATGGTAGGATGAGGCCTACATGGTGGTGGCGGGTGACGGAGAATTAGGAGTTCGATTCGGAGAGGGCACGAAAGCGGCTACCACATCGAAAGGAAAGGCAACAGGTAACCATTACGAAAATCGACGCGGGAGGTAGTGACAATAAATAACAATACCGGGCTCTATGAGTCTGGTGGAATGTTACAATCTAAGCAATACGTAAC
>JASUUJ010000058.1:0-111343 GCA_030449895.1 Citrus mangshanensis
ATTGTGGCTGTTGGGGACGGACCTCGGGCTTATTTTGGGCGCAGCTGTGCCCGCGGTCTACTTTTGGCACACGGAGGGCGCCGTAAAGTCTCGCCCCATTCCGAAGTCAGGATCGTTGTGGCTGGAACCCTCCTCGGCAAGGCCATAGCCCACCTGTTTTTTTGGCATTTTGCGGCGGACGCAATCCTATGGACGGGACCTTCGGGCTTATTTTTGGCACGGCTTTGCCTGCATCACTATTTTTGCACACGGAGGGCGCGTAAATTCTCGCCACATTCCGAGTCCGCGGACGGTTAGCCAGCCACTCCCCCAAGGCTATAGCCCCACCCGCTTTTTGGGCATTTTTGCAGCGGGACTTAACTTGGGACGGGACCTGGGTTTACTTACACGGCTGTGCCCGCAGCCTAATTTTTGGCACACGGAGGGCGCTCGCAGTCCCTGCCGCATTCCGAGTCCGCGGACTTGCTACAACCCCAACCCAAGGCTATAACCCACCCGCTTTTGTGGCCTTTTTCCGCTGATTTAACGCGGTGGCGCCCGGACTTCGGGCGGAGTTATTTTGGGTGCGACAGTTTCGCAGTTTGGCTTGCACACACGGAGGCCGCCGCGAAATTCTCGGCCGCATTCCGAGTCCGGCGGACGCAGGTTGGCCAGCTCCCAGCCCCTGGGGCTATAGCCCACCCGCTTGTGGCTCTTTCCGCTGGACGACCCTGCGCCCGGCCTCGGGCGGTTATTTTTCGGCGCGGCTGTGCCCGTGGGCCTATTTGGCACGGAGGCCGCCGCAGTTTCGCGCCATTCCGACTATGATTTAGCGGCCAACCCCACCCCCAAGGCTATAACCCACCTGCTTTGTGGCCGTCGCTGACGAACTTGGCGCCCGGGGCCTTTAAGTGGTTATTTTTGGGCGCGGGGTTGTGGTCACTGCCTATTTTTGGGGACACTGAGGCCGCAAAGTCTCGCGCCATTCGAGTCCGGCGGACGAAGTTGGCAAGCCCCACACCCCAAGGCTATAGCACCCGCTTTGTGGCCTTTCTTTCCTCGCCGACGTAACTTGGAGCCCCGCCTTCGGGGCGGTTATTTTTGCCGCGGCTGTGCCCGCAGAATACATTTTTACACACGGAGGCCGCTGCAGTTTCGCGCCATTCCGAGTCCGGCGGATTAAGCACAGCCCCACTCCCCTGGCGCCAGCCCACCCGTTTTGTGGCCTTTTTCCGCTGGATGAACTGCCTGGGCCTTCGCAAGGAAAGCATATTAAGTGCCAGCCTGCTGCTCATTTTTGGGACACGGAGGCCGCCGCAAACCCGCGCCATTCCGAGTCCAGCTGATTGTGTTGGCCAGCCCTCTAGCCTCACAGCAGCTCAATTCTGCTGAGGCCTTTTTTCCGCTGGACGAACTTGCCCGGCCTTCGGGCGGTTATTTTTCGGTGGCGCTGTGCCTCGTGGTCGCTTGGCACACGGAGGCTGCAGTTTCGCGCTTTATTCCCGACTCCTCATGACTTAAGTGGGCCAACCCCACCCCCAAGGCTATAACTCCACCCGCTTGTGGCCGTTTCTGGATTTAACTTATGCCCCGCCTTTGGGCGAAAGTTATTTTTAAGCGCCGCTGTATTAATGTCATTTTTGGGACACGGAGGCCGCCGCAAATTCTCGCGCCATTCCGAGTCCGGGCGGACGCAGAGCGCCAGCCCCACACCCCAAGGCTATAGCACTCTGCTTTTGTGGCCTTTTTCCGCCGGACGGCAACTTGGAGCCCCGCCTTCGGCGGCGCAGTGTTGCGTTGTGCCTGCTGCATATTTTTGGCACACGGAGGCCGGGCCGCAAAGCTCGCGCGCCATTCCGAGTCCGGCGGATTTAGTTGGCCAGCCCCACCCTGAAGGCTATAGCCCACCGTTTTGTGGCCTTTTTCCGCTGGATCGTCTTGGCGCCCGCCTCAAGGCATGCTGGGCGCGCTATGCCCGCGGCCTATTTTTGGGACACGGAGGCCGCCTCAGAAGTCTCGCGCCATTCCGGAGTCCAGCGACGAAGTGGGCCAGCCCCACCTCAAGGCCATAGCCCACCTGCTGTGGCCTTTTCCGCTTGGACGGCTTGGCGCCCGGCCTTCGGGTGGTTATTTTTAAAGCGCTGTGCCCGTGGTCTATTTTTTCCCACACGGAGGCCGCTGCAGTTTCGCGCCACCCGAGTCTCGCACGGGCGGGCCAGCCCCACCCCCCCAGGCTATAGCCCACCCGTTTTTGTGGCCTTTTTCCGCTGGACGAACTTGGTGCCCCGTCTTTAGGGTGGTTTTTTTTTTGCGCGGCTGTACCCACGGCCTATTTTTGGCACACGGAGGCCAGAAGTCTCGAAGGCCATTCCAGTCCAGCGACGAAGTGGGCCAGCCTCCCACCCCCAAGGCCATAGCCCAAATTCGCTTGTGGCCTTTTCCGCTGACTAACTTGGCGCCCGGCCTTCGGGTGGTTATTTTTGGGCGCGGCTGTACCCGTGGTCTATTTTTCCCACACGGAGGTCCGCTGCAGTTCACACACCTCAGTCCAGATTTGCTGGGCCAGCCCCACCCCCTGCCATAGCCTTCCACCCGCTTTTGTGGCCTTTTTCCGCTGGACTAACTTGTGCCCGCCTTCGGGTGGTTTTTTTTTTTGCTGCTGTACCTAATGCCGCTTTGGCACACACGGAGGCCGCTCGCAAAGTTCGCGCCATTCCGAACTGCGGACGAGGTTGGCCAGCCCCAGCCCCCGCCATAGCCCACCCAAGCGGTGGCTCGCTGGACGAACTTGGCGCCTGCCTTCGCTATGGGTGTTTATTTTTCTTTCGGGGCACACAGCTCCATGGCCGTTTGGCACACAGCTTCTGTAGTGTTCCTGGGCACATTCCGACTCCTGCATGGACGAAGTTGGCCAACCCTAACCTCAAGGCTATAACCCACCCGTTTTTGTGGCCTTTTCCGCTGGACGACCCTGGCGCCTTGACTGCATGTTATTTTGGGTGCGCTGTGCCCGCATCTATTTTTGCACACGAGGCCGCCGCAAATTCCCGCGCCATTCCGAGTCCGCGGACGAGAGGTTGGCCAGCCCGGGCTCCCCAAGGCCCATAGCCCACCCGCTTGTGGCCTTTTCCGCTGGACGAACTTGGCGCCCGGCCTCGGCGGCGAGCCAAGGTGGCTGAGCCCGTGGCCTATTTTTTTGGCACACGGAGGCCGCTCGCAAAGTCTCGCGCCATTCCGACTAAGCGTGGATGAAGTGGGCCAACCCCACCCCCCAAGGCTATAACCCACCCGCTTTGTGGCCAGCTGACGAACTTGGCGCCCGGCCTTTGGGCGAAGTTATTTTTGACGCGGCTGTGCCACGGCCTATTTTTGGGACACGGAGGCCAGAAGTTCAAGGCCATCTTGAACTGCATTAAGTTGGCCAGCCCCACACCCCAAGGCTATAGCACTTCAAGTGTGGCCTTTTTCCGCCGGACGAACTTGGAGCCCCCGGCCTCAAGTGTTATTTTGGTTGGGCAAGCAAAGCTCATGTATTTTTGGCACACGGAGGCGCCTTCGGCAGTTTCGCGCCATTCCGAACCGGGGCGACGGGTTGGCCAGCCCCACCCTGCCAGTAGCCTCCTGCTTTTGTGGCCTTTTTCCGCTGGATTTAACTTGCGCCCCTACTGGCGGTGTTATTATTGGGCGCGCTATGCCCAAGGCCTATTTTTGGGACACGGAGGCCGCCTGTGAAGTCTCGCGCTGGCCCCGAGTCCAGCGGACGAGGTGGGCCAGCCTCACCCCTGCTGCCAGCCCACCCGCTTTTGGTAGGGCCTTTTTCCGCCGGACGAACTTGGCGCCTCGCCGGGGTGGTTATTTTTGGGCTGGGTTGTGCCCGGGTGGGTCTATTTTTTCCTATACGGAGGCCGCCGCAGCCTCATGCCAGCCCGAGTCCGCTGATCTAAGGGCCAGCCCCACCCCACAAGGCTTAGCTCCACCCGCTTTTGTGGCCTTTTTCCGCTGGACGAATATGGCGCCCCGGCCTTTAAGGGTGCTATTTTGGGCGCGTTGTAGCCACGGCCTATTTTTGGGATATGGAGGCCGCCGAAAGTCTTCGCGCCATTCCGGAACCGGGCGGACAAGGCCAGCCCCACACCCCAAGGCTATAGCACTCCCGCGGCGCGCCTTTTTCCGCCGGACGGGTCTTGGCGCCCGGCCTTTCAAGGCTATTGCGCGGCTGTGCCTGGGCGGCCTATTTTTAAGACACGGAGGCTGCCGCAGTGTCTCGCGCCATTCGACTCCGGCGGACGAAGGCCAACCCCAACCCCTGGTGCTATAATCACCTGCTTTTAAGTGCCTTTTTCCGCTGGATTTAACTTGGCGCCTGGACTGGCGCGTAAGTTATTTTAAAAGTGGATGCCCATGAGCCTATTTTTGGCACACGGAGGCCGGGCCACAAATTCTCACGCTCATTCCGAGTCCCAAGGACGAAGCTGTTGTGGCCCCAGCCTCAAGGCTATAGTCCACCTGCTTTTAGGCCTTTTTCCGCTGGACGGTCTCTGGCGCCTTCGCCCGGGCGAAAGCATATTTTTCGGGCGCGGCTGTGCTCGTGCTTCATGCTTTTGGCACACGGAGGTCAGCTGCAGTTTTCGCGCTATTCGACTCCGCGGACGAAGTGAAGCAACCCTACCCCTACAAGCAGGAATCCCACCGCTAGGCTGCCGCTGACGAACTTGGCGCCTGCCTTTGAGCGGTTATTTTTAAGTGCTGCTGTGGCCACGGCCTATTTTTGGGACATGACATGGAGGCCGCCGCAAAGTCTCTGCGCCATTCAGTCCGGCGGACGGTTAGCCAGCCCTCCCACACCCCAAGGCTATAGCACTCCTGGGCTTAGGCCTTTTCCGCCTCGGATTTAACTTGGAGCCCGCCTTTCGGGCGGTGTTATTTTTGCCGCGCTGTGTCTCGGGCGCGTATAGCTTTTTTGGTACACGGAGGCTGCCTTCGCGAAAGTTTCAGCGCTCATTCGAACCGCGATTTAAAGGCCAGCCCTACCCCTGAAGCATAGCCCACCCGCTGGCCTTTTTCCGCTGGACGCAACTTGGCGCCCGCCTTCGGTGGTTTTTTGCACTGGCTGTACCACGCCCATTGGCACACGGAGGCCGTCAGCAAACTCTCACACCATTCCGAGTCCGCGGACGAAGTTGGCTGGCTCCACTCCCCAAGCACATAGCCCACCCGCTTGTGCCTCATTCCACAGGACGAACTTGGCGCCCCCGGACTCGGGTGGTTATTATTGGCGCGGCATGCCTGGGCGCCTATTTTTGCACACGGAGGCCGCCGCAGTCTGGCACCAATCCAGTCCAGCGACGGGCGGGCCAGCCTCTACCCCCTAAGGCTATAGCCTACCCAAGCAGGGCCTCTTTTCCGCTTGGACGAATCCTTGGCGCCCGGCTCAAGGTTATTTTGACGCTGCTGTGCCCAAGGCCTATTTGGCACATGGAGGCTGGCCAGAAGTCTCTTCGCGCGAGTCCAGTCCGGCGGACGAAGCTGGCTGTGCCCGCACTCCCCCAAGGCCATAGCCCACCCGCTTGTGGCCTTTTTCCGTGACGCATCCTTGGCGCCCGACCTCGGAGAGCTATTTTGGCGGCTGGCGCTGGGCGTGCCTATTTTTGTGACACAGAGGCCGTCAGTAAAGTTCGCTATTCGAGTCCAGCAGATTGAAGGGCCAGCTCCCACCCCCAAGGCTATAGCCAAACCGCTTTATGCCTTTTCCGCTGGACGAACTTGGTACCCCGCTCAAGGTTATTTGACGCGGCTGTGCCTGCGGGCCTATTTTTGGCACACGAGGCCCGCTCAGAAAGTCTCGCGCTGTCCGAGTCTCGCGTGATTTGTGGGAAGGGCCAGCCCCACTTCTAAGCAGGCTCACCCGCTTTGTGGCTTTTTCCGTGGACGTAACTGGGGCGCCTGACTACAAAGAGCTTTTGGGCGCCAAGTGGCGCTCACGTCGTTTTTAATAATGGAGGCCGGGCCATGAAAGTCTCTTCGCCATTCCGAGTCCAGCGACGGGGCGGGCCGCCTCACCTCGCTATGTTTCACCCGCGAATTTTTCGCTGGACGACCTTGCTTCGCTCGCCAAGGTTAGTTTTGACGCCGGCTGCCTCACAAGGCCTATTTTTGCACACGGAGGCCGCCTCGCAGCAGTGCCCTCAAGGCCAGTCCGAGTCCAGCGATTTCAGCTGGCCAGGCCCACCTCCTGCTATACCCTGCCCGCTTTGTGGCTTTTTCCACTGATGTGAACTTGGCAATTCTCGGCCTTCGGCAGTTATGGTTTTGGGCGGTTGTGTCTACGGCCTATTTTTGCACACACGGAGGCCGCCGCAAAAACCGCTGAGCCCGGAGTCCGGCGATTTGTATGGGCCAGCCCCACCCTGGCTATAGCTCACCCGTTTTGTGGCCTTTTTCCGGTGGGATTTGATCTTGTATGCCCCGCCATGGGCAGCCATGCGGCTGTGCCTAATGGCCCATTTTTGGTGAAACGGGAGGCCGCTCGCAAAATTCGCGCCATTCGAGTCCGCGAACGAAGTGGGCCAGCCTAACTCCCCTACAAGCATAGCCCACCCGCTTTGTGGCGCTTTTCTGATCTAACCAGGGAGCCTCGGCCGGGCGGTTATTTTTGGTTACCGCGCTGTGCCCGCGTCTGCTTTTGGCACACGGAGGCCTCTCGCAAAGTCCGCCATTCGAACCGCGGACGGCGGGCCAGCCCCAATTTCCCCAAGGCTATAGCCCACCCGCTTTTGTGGCCTTTTTCCGCAGGACACCTTGGGCGCCCGCCTTCGGGTGGAAGTTATTTTTGCCGCGGCTGTGCCTTCCACGGCCTATTTTTACACACGGAGGCCGCTCAAAATGTCTCTACGCCATTCCGAGGCCGGGTGACGAAGCTGGCCAGCCTCACCTGCTGCCAAGTGGCCCACCCGTTTTTGTGGAATCTTTTCCGCTGACGAATCTCCCATGCCTGCCTTCGGTGGCTATTTTTGTATGCTGCTGTATCATGCCTATTTTTGGTACACGGAGGACGCTGTAAAGTCCGCTGCATGCGAGTCCGCGGATGAAGTTGGCCAGCCGCACCCCCAGGCTATAGCCCACCCGCTTTTGTACCTGCCCACTGACGAACTTGGCGCCCTGCCGGGTGGTTATTTTAACATGCTGTGCCCACTGCTCATTTTTCGCACACGGAGGTCCGCCAGTGGTCGCGCCATTCCGGGAAACCGCGGACTTCTAAGCCGCCAGCCCCACTCTTCTGGCCGCTTATGTACCACCCGTTTTTAGGCTTTTCCGCCGGATTTAACTTGGCACCCCGGCTCTTCAAGGTTATTTTAAGGCTGTGCCTGGCTCATTTTAAATATCGAGGCCGTCGGTGTCTTGCGCCATTCCCAGTTCGGCGGATGAACTTGGCCAGCCCCACCCCTGCTGCTATGGCCCACCTGCTGTAGTGGAATTTTTCCGCTGGACTAACATGGCTCCCGGCCTTCGGGGGTGGTTATTTATGCTGCTGTACTGCGTCTATTGAGACACGGAGGATTGCAAAGTTCGCAGATCCCGAGTCCGGCGGATTTGCGCCAGCTGCACTTCTAGGCTATAGCCTCCACCTGCTTTTGTGGCCTTTTTCCACTGGACGAACTTGGCGCCCTGCCTTCGGGTGGTTATTTTTAATGGCTGCTGTGTCTCACTGCCTATTTTTACACACACGGAGGCCGTCAGAAAGTCTCGCGCCATTCAGTCCGTGACGGAAGTCAGGCCAGCCCAACCCCCAAGGCTATAGCGAGCTCACCCGTTTTGTGGCGCTCGCCGGACGGAATTTAGGAGCCCTCGGCTTCGGGCGGGCATTTTTGTTATGGCGTTCGCGCTCATTTTTGGCACACGGAGGCCTTCTTTTGAGAAACCACACAAATCGGTCCGCGGACGAAGCGGGCCAGCCCCACTTCTGGCGGCTATAGCTCACCTGCTTTAGGGGTTTTTCCGCAGGTGGACGAATCTTGCGCCCGGTCGGGTGGTTAGCTTTGGGCACTTCTGGCTGTGCCTGCGTCGGCTTGACACACGGAGGCCGCCAAATGTCTCACGCTATCTCCGAGGTCATGATTTGGGCGGCTGTGCCCACCCCCAAGGTTATGGCCTCACCTGCTTTTGTGAATTTTTCCGCTTGACGATCTTGGCGCCCGACCTAATGTATGGCATATTTTTGAGGTAGCTGTGTCCGCTGCCTATTTTTAGACACACGGAGGTCAGCCAGAAAGTTCAGCGCTTATCTCAGTCCGCCGGATGAAGTCGCCAGCCCCCACCACCCAAGGCTATAGCCTTCCACCCGCTTTTGTGGCTTTTCCGCTGGATGGCGCCCGCCATCGGGCAGTTATTTGGGCGCAAGCAGCTCGCGCCTATTTTTGTCACACGGAGGCTGCTCGCAAAGTTCACACATTCCCAAGTCCGGAAGCGGATTTGTTGGCGCCAGCTCACTTCTAAGCCTATAGCCCACTCCGCTTAGGCCTTTTTCTACGGATTTAACTTGCTCCCGCCTTCGGGCGAGTTATTTCTTGGGGCGCGGGCTGTTTGGCTCATTTTTTGGCATTATCGGAGCGCCGCAAAGTTCGCGCTATTCCGAGTCCGGGCGGATGAACTGTGGCGCCCCCACTTCTGCAAGGCTCGCCTACCCGGCTTGTGGCCTTTGTCCGGCAACTGGCCTCTGCCGCGTTATTTGGGGCGGCTGTCCGCGTCTACTTTTGGCACACGGAGGCCGCCGCGAAAGTCTTCACGCTATTCCGAGTCTCGGGCGACGAAGCGCTGACCCACCCCCGCCATAGCCCACCCGCCAGGGCTCCGCTGGACGACCCACGCCTGGCTCAAGAGTTATTTTGGGCGCGGCTGTGCCTCGCGCCTATTTTTGGGTACACACGGAGGCCGCCTCTGCAGTCCTCGCGCCATTCGAACCGGCGGACGGGGGTTGGCCAGCCCCACCCTGCTGCCTGCCCACCCGCTTTTGTGGCCTTTTTGTCCAAGTGCTTGGCGCCCTGCCTTCGGGCAGTTATTTTTGAGCGCGGCTGTCCACGGCCTATTTTTGACATGGAGGCCGCCGCAAAGTCTCGCACTATCTGATTCGCGGACGAAGTTGGCCAGCCTCACCAAGGCTATAGCCCACCTGCTTTTGTGGCCTTTTTTTCACCAGACTTAACTTGGCGCCTTCTTTTGCCTTCGGGCAGTTGGCTTTGGGCGTTGCCGTGCCCGCGCCTATTTTTGGCACACGGAGGCCGCCGCAAAGTCTCGCGCCATTCCGAACTGGGCGGACGGCGGGCCAGGCCCTAAATTCCCCAAAGGCTATAGCCCACCTTGCTTTTGTGGCCTTTTTTCCGCCGGACAATTCTGGCATGCCTCCCCAAGCCTGGATAAGATTTTGGGCGCGGCTGTGACTGCGTCTATTTTTGGCACACGGAGGTCAGAAGTCTCGCACCATCTTGATTCCGCGACTTGTTGGCCAGCCCCATCCCAAGGCTATAGCCCACCTCATGTAGGCTTTGCTTGATCAGACGAACTTGGCGCCCGGCCCTTCGGCAGCGGTTTTAAGGCTGCTGTGCTCAAGGCCTATTTTTAGCACATGGAGGCCGCCGTAAAGTCTTCAAGGGCCATTCCCAGTCCGGCGGACGAAGTCAAGCAGCTTTCCACCACCCAAGGCTATAGCCCACCCGCTTTTTGTAGCCTTTCCACTAGGACGAACTTAGCGCCCGGCCTTCGGGCAGTTATTTTTGGGCGCGGCTGTGCCTGCGCTCTGCTTTTTTGTTTCACACGGAGCGCTCGTAGTCTCGCGCCTGGCCCGAGCGTCCGGCGGACGAGGCGCACAGCCCCACCAAGGCCAGCAGGCAGCTCACCTGCTTTGTGGCCTTTTTCCGCTGACAACTTGGCGCCTGCCTACGTATGGCAGCCATATTTTTGGCGCTGCCAGCTCACAAGCCTATTTATTACGGAGGCTGCTGCAGTTCTATTCCGAACCGCGACTTGGAGTCAAGCAGCCCCACCACCTAAGGCTATAGCCCACCCATGGTAGGCTCTTTTCCACTAGGGATTTAACTCTGGCGCCCGGCTCAAGGCTTTAAGGCAGCAGTCAGCGCTCTATTTTGTCAGCACGGAGGCCAGAAGTCTCAAGGCTTAGTCCGAAGTCCGGGCGGATGAAGCACCCAGCCTCACCCTGCCTATAGCCCACCTGCTTTGTAGGCCTTTTTCCGCGGACAAACTTGGCGCCGCCGCTGCAAGTGGCATTTTTGGGCGCCTGCATGTCCGAGGCCAGTTTTGGGCACACGAGGCCGCTTGCAAAGTCTCTGCGCTGGCCTCGAATCCGCGGGATGAAGCACAGCTCCCACCCCTGTACAGGCCTACCCGCTTGTGGCTTCCTTTTTCCGCTGGACGGTTCTGGCGCGCCGCCTTCAAGCGGTGTTATTTTTGGGCGCGGTTGTGACGACGGTTTATTTGGCACACGGAGGGGCGTTCGCAAAGTCTCGCACCATTCCGATTCCGCGGACGAAGTTCACATCTCTATCCCTGGCTATAGCCCAATCTGCTTTTGTGGTCTTTTTCCACTAGACGAACTTGCGCCCCGGCCTTCGGCAGTATTTTGTGCGCGGCTGTGCCCGCGGCCTATTTTTGGCATTACATGGCACCAAGCCGTGCAAAGTCTCGCGCCATTCCGAGTCCGGCGGACGAAGTCGCCAGCCCCTCCCACCACCCAAGGCTATAGCCCACCCTGCTTTTTGTGGCCTTTTTCTACTAGACGAACTTTACGATGCCCGCCTTCGGCAGTTATTTTTGGGCGCTGTGCCCGCGCCTATTTTTTGTCAAACGTGAAGCCGCCGCAAAGTCTCGCGCCATTCGAGTCCGGGCGACGAAGTGGCTGCCAGCTTCCCTACCCCTGCTATAGCTCACCCGCTTTTGTGGGGCCTTTTTCCGCTGACAAACTTGGCTCCTGCCTACGGGCGTTACATATTTTTGGGCGCAAGCAAATCAAGCCTATTTTTGCACACTGAGGCCAAACGCGCCTTGAGAAGTCTCATGCCATTCCGAATCCGGCGGATGAAGTTGGCCACCCCACCCCCCAGGGCTATAGCCCACCCATTTTTGTGGCCTTTTTCCACTAGACGAACTTGGCGCCCCGGCCTTCGGGCAGTTATTTTTGGGCGCGGCTGTGCCCGCGGCCTATTTTTGTCACACGGAGGCCGCTCGCAAAGTCTCGCGCCATTCCGAGTCCGGCGGACGAAGTTGCCCAGCCCACTCCTGCCATAGCCCCACCCGCTTTTGGTCTTTTTCCGCTGACAAACTTGGCCCTGCCTACGTGGCGGTTATTTTTGGCGCGCCGCTGTGTCTGAGGCCTATTTTTATAACACACACGGAGGCCGCTTGCAAAGTCTCGCGCCATTCCGAGTCCGGGCGGATGAACTTGGCCAGCCCTTCACCCCCAAGCTCGCCCACTCCGTTTTTGTGGAAGCCTTGTCCGCTAAGGGCAACCTTGCCTCCCGGTCCTGGGCTCAAGGTTATTTTTGGGGGCGGCTACTCGCGTCTATTTTTGGCAGCCATGGGAGGCCGGGTTCCCCGCAGTTCCCGCCATTCCGAGTCCGCGGACGGTTGGCCAGCCCCCACCCCTGCTCGGCCTGCCCACCCAAGCCTTGTGGCCTTTCGTCCGCCGGGTGCTTGGCGCCTGGCCTCTTCGGGCAAATACTTGGGCAGCGGCTGTGTCCGCCTATTTTTGGCATTGAGGCCGCCGCCAAGTCTCGCACCGACTCCGATTCCGGCGGACGAAGTTGCTAGCCCCACCCCCAAGGCTAGCCCACCCGCTTGTGGCCTTTTCCACTAGACAAACTTTGGCGCCTTCGTAAGCAATATTTTTGGATGGGCTATGACACCCTATTTTTGCACACACTGGGAGGGCGTTCCGCAAAGTCTCGCACCATTCCGATTCCACGGGATTTGCTGGCTAGCCCCATCCCCTGCTGCGATAGCCTCACCCGCTTTTAGCTACAGGGGCCTTTTCCACTAGACGTAACTTGGCGCCCGCCTTCGGGCATTTGTTATTTTGCGCGGCTCGCTCAAGGCCTATTTTTTTGGCACACACGAGGCCGCTTCAGAAAAGTCTCGCACTATTCCGAGTCCGCTGGAATAATTTAGCCGCCAGCCCTACTCACCCGGCTATAAAGCCCACCCGCTTTGTGGCCTTTTTCCACTAGACGAACTTGGCGCCCGGCCTACTGGCAGATTTTTGGGCTGCTGTGCCTGCGTCTATTTTTGCTGTTACAAGACGGAGGCCGCTACAAAGTCTCGCCATTCCGAGTCCGGCGGACGAGCGGCCAGCCCCACCCCCATGCAGGCTATAGCCCACCCGCTTTTGTGGCCTTTCCGCTGGACAAACTTGGCTCCCCGGTCACGTGGCGCATATTTTTGGCGCCTGTGTCCGGTGGCCTATTTTTGGCACAATGGAGGCCGCTTGCAGTCTCATGCCATTCAACTGGGCGGATGAAGTTGGCCACCCCACCCCCTGTGGCTATAGCCCACCCTTTTGTGGCCTTTCCGCTGACGAACTTTGGCGCGCTCGGCCTCGGGAGGCTATTTGGGCGCGCGGCTGTGACTCATGCCTATTTTGCACACGGAGGGCGCTCTCGTGAAGTTCGCCCATTCCGAGTCCGCGGACGGTTGGCCAGCCCCCACCCCTGCTATAGCCCACCCGGGTTTTGTGGCCTTTTTCCGCTGGACAAACTTGGCCATGCCCGGCCTACGGGCGGTGAGCATATTTTTGGGCGCTGCTGTGTCCGAGGCCTATTTTGGCACACGGAGGCCGCTTGCAAAGTCTCATGCCATTCAGAATCCGGCGGATGAAGTTGGCTCACCCCACTTCCTGTGGCTATAGCCCAGTGGCTGATAGCCTTCGTTTTGGACGACTGCGCGTTTTCTCGCAGCTCTTCGGATTAACAGTGTTTTGGGCGCGGCTGGTTATTTTTGAGACGGTTTTTGCATCACACACACTTGAGGGCGTGCTAACATGGCGCTGCCTTCGCAAGTCTCTCGCGCATTCCAAGATTCTCGGTCCGGCGGACTAGGTTGGCCAGCCTCACTCCTGGCTATAGCCTACCCGAGCCTTTTGCAGGGATTTTTCCGCTGGACGAACTTGGCGCCTTCCGCGCCATCGGGCATATTTTTGAAGGCTGTACCCGCGCCTATTTCTTTGGCACATGGAGTTTGCCGATCGCAGAAATGTCTCGCGTTGTTCCGAGGTCATGGACGAAGTTGGCTATCCCTCCCCTTCTAAGGCTATAGCCCACCCATGGCATTTTTGCGGGCGGACGAACCTTTGGGACGGACCTCTGGGTGCTTATTTTTGCAGCTGTGCCCGCCTATTTTTGTACACGGAGTTTCGGCGCCACAAACTCGCCCTATTCCGTAGTCCGGCGGATTTAATCCTGGCCAGCCCTCCCCAAGGCTATAGCCCACCCGCTTTTGGGCATTTTTAAGCGGTGGACGATCTTGGGGACGGACCTCGGGCTTACTTTTGCGCCGGCTGTGCCGCGCCTCATTTTTGCACACGGAGGGTGATCGCAAAGTCTCGCCCCAATCCGAGTCCGGCGGACGAAGTTGGCCAGCCTCCCAAGGCTATAGCCCACCCGCTGGGGTATTTTGCGGCGGACGGTCCAACTTGGGGACGGACTCGGGGCTTATTTTTGGGCGCGATTGTGCCCGGGCCTTTTTTTGGCACACGAGGGCGCCGCAATGTCTCGCTTCCCCATTCCCGAGTTCGCGGACGAAGTTGGCTAGCCCTCCCCAAGGCTTGCCATAGCACCTATGCCTTTGGGCATTTTAAGCGGGCACAAGGGACGAACTTGGGGACGGGACCTTAGGGGCTTATTTTTTGGGTACGCTGTGTCCGCGCTCTATTTTTGGCACACACACGGAGTGCGGTCGCAGTGTCGCTTCCATTCCGAGTTCGGTGACGAAATTTACAGCCCTCCTCCCCTCAAGCAGCCCACCCCTTTTTTGGGCATTTTTGCGCGCGATTTAACTTAGGGACGGGACCTTCGGGGCTTATTTTTTTGGCAAGGCTGTGTCCGCGGTCTATTTTTGGCAGTGGACACACGGAGGGTGCTCGCAAAGTCTCGCCCCATTCCGAGTCCGCGGACGAAGTGGCCAGCCCCTCTCCCCAAGGCTATAGCCCGCCCGCTTTTTGGGCATTTTTATGCGGGCGAACGAACTTGGGGACGGACCTTCGAGCTTATTTTTAAGCCGCGGGGCTTGCCTCGCGCCTATTTTTAGCACACACGGAGGGTGCCTTCGCAGTCTCACCCCCATTCCGAGTCCGCGGGACGGTTGGCCAGCCTCCTCCTCCTGGGCAAGGCTATAACCCACCCGCTTTTTGGGCATTTTTGCGGCGTGTGACGAACTTGGGGACGGACCGGGGCTTATTTCATGGGCAGGCTGTGTCCGCGCCTATTTTTTGGTACACACGGAGGGTGTTTCTCGCAGTCTCGCCCCATTCCGAGTCCGGTGGATTAGAGTGGGCCAGCCCCTCCCCCAAGGCTATAACCTACCTGCTTTTTTGGGCATTTTTGCGGCGGACGAACTTGGGGACGGGACCTCTTCGGGGCTCATTTTTGGGTGCAGCTATGCCTCGCGGGCCTATTTTTGGCACACGGAGGGCGCTCGCAGTCTCGCTGCATTCCGAGTCCGCGGCCGGCGTGGCCAGCTCCTCCCAAGGCTATAGCCCACCCATTTTTGGGCATTTTTATGGGGATTTGACTTCGGGGTTTATTTTGGACGCGGCTGCCTCGGCCTTTTTGGCACACGAGCGGGATGTTTTTGCCAGAAGTCTCTGCCACAGATCTCGCAGTCCGCGGATTTAGTGGGCCAGCCCCTCCCACTCAAGGCTATAGCCCACCCATTTTTTATAAGGGCATATTTTGCGCGACTCAATTGGGGACGGGACCTCGGGGCTTATTTCTTTTGGCGCGGCTGTGCCTGCGTCTGCTATTTTTGTAATACGAGGGCGCTGCAGTCTCGCCTCATTCCGAGTCCGGCGGATTTGTTGGCCAGCCCTCCCCCAAGGCTATAGCCCACCCGTTTTTTGGGCATTTTTGCGGCGGTCGATCTTGGGGACGGGACCTCGGGGCTTATTTTTGGGCGCGCTGTGCCTGCTCTATTTTTGCACACGGAGGGTGCTGGCAAAAGTCTCGCCCATTCCGAGTCCGCGGACGAAGTGGGCCAGACCGTCTCCTAAGGCTATAGCCCACCCGTCATTTGGGCATTTTTGGCGGACGGAAACTTGGGGACGGGACTCTTCAAGCGCATTTTTTTTGGCGCGGTGTGACCACGCTCTATTTTTGGCACACGGAGGGCATTCGCAAAGTCTCGCCCATTCCGAGTCCGCGGATTTAAGGCCAGCCCTCCCAAGGCTATAGCCCACCCGCTTTTGGGCATTTTTGGGCGACAACTTGGGGACGGGACCTCGGGGCTTATTTTAAGGGCATTGTGCCTCACGGCCTTTTTTGGCACATTGGAGGGCGCTCGCAATGTCTCGCCCCATTCCGAGTTCGGGCGACGAACTTGGCCAGCCCCTCCCCAAGGCTATAGCCCACCCCTTTTTGGGGCATTTTTATGCGCGGATGAACTTGGGGACGGGACCTTCTGGGGCTTATTTTTGGGCAAGGCTGTGTCCGCGCCTATTTTTGGCACACGGAGGGTGCCTGGAAGTCTCGCCCATTCCGGAGTCCGCGGACGAAGTTGGCCAGCCCTCCCCCAAGGCTATAGCCCACCTGCTTTTTTGGGCATTTTTGCGGATTTAACTTCGGGGCTTATTTTTGGGCGCACAGCTTCCCAAGCCTTTTTTTTGGCACACGGCGGCGCAGAAAGTCTCGCCGCATTCCGAGTCCGCGGACGAAGCTGGCCAGCCCTCACACCAAGGCTATAGCCCACCCATTTTTCGGGCATTTTTATGGCGGACGAACTTGGGGACGGACCTTCGGGGCTTATTTTTGCGCGTCTGTGCCCGCTGCCTATTTTTGGCACACGGAGGGCGCTCGCAAAGTCTCGCCCCATTCCGAGTCCGGCGGACGAAGTTGGCCAGCCCCTCCCCCCAAGGCTATAGCCCACCCGTTTTTTGGGCATTTTTACGGCGGACGAACCTGGGAACGGGACCCTTGGGGTCTTATTTTTGGGTGCGGCAGTGCCCGCAGCCTATTTTTGGCACACGGAGGGCGCTCGCAAAGTCTCGCTCCATTCCGAGTCCGCGGATTTGCCACAGCCTGGCTCCCTCTAAGGCTATAGCCCTTTTTTTTCGGGCATTTTTGCGGACGAACATGGGGATGGGACCTTCGGGGCTTATTTTTGGGAGGCGGTTCCCGCGCCTATTTTTGGCACACGGAGGGCGCCGGGAAGTCTCGCCCATTCGAGTCCGGGACGAAGATGGCCAGCCCCTCCCCCTGGCTATAGCCCACCCGCTTTTTGGGCATTTTTGCGTGACGATCTTGGGGACGGACCCTCGGGGCTTATTTTGGGCGCGGCTGTGCCTGCGTGCCTATTTTTGGGCACACGGAGGGCGCCAAAAGTCTCGCCCCATTCCAGTCCGGCGGATTTGCGGGCTTCTCCCCCAAGGCTATAGCCCACCCATTTTTGGGCATTTTTGGCGTGACGAACTTGGGGACGGGACCTGGGCTTTATTTTTACAAGCGGCTGTGCTCATGCCTATTTTTGGCACACGGAGGGCATTTGCAAAGTCTCGCCCATTCCGAGTCCGGCGGATTTGTTGCCAGCCCTCCCCAAGGCTATAGCCCACCCATTTTTGGGCATTTTTGCGCGGACGAACTTGGGGACGGGACCCTCGGGGCTTATTTTTGGGCACAGCCCACGGCCTTTTTTGGCACACGGAGGGCGCTTTCGCAATGTCTCACCTCATTCCGAGTTCGGCGGATTTACCTTGGCTAGCCCCTCCCCCAAGGCTATAGCCCACCCATTTTTGGGCATTTTTGCGGGACGAACTTGGGGACGTGGACCTTAGGGGCTTATTTTTGGGTGTGGCTGTGTCCGCGGCCTATTTTTGGTACACGGAGGTCGCAAAGTCTCGCCCATTCCGAGTTCGGGCGGACGGTTGGCCAGCCCTCCCCCAAGGCCAGCCTCCTGCTTATGGGCATTTTTGTGGCGGACGAACTTGGGGACGGGACCTTTGGGGGCTTATTTTTGGGCGCGGCTGTACCCGCGGCCTATTTTTGGCACACGGAGGGCGCTCGCAATGTCTCGCCCCATTCCGAGTTCGGCGGACGAAGTTGGCTAGCCCCTCCCCCCAAGGCTATAGCCCACCCGTTTTTTGGGCATTTTTGTGGCGGACGAACTTGGGGACGGGAGCATAGGGGGCTTATTTTTGGGTGCGGCTGTGTCCGCGGCCTATTTTTGGTACACGGAGTGCGGTCGCAAAGTCTCGCCCCATTCCGAGTTCGCGGATTTGGCCAGCCCTCCCCAGCAAGGCTGTGCCTCTGCTTGGGCATTTTTTTTACGAACATGGGGACGGGACCTTCGGGGCTTATTTTGGGTGGGCTGTACCATGGCCTATTTTGCACACGGAGGGTGCTTTCTCGCCTATTCCGAGTCCGCCGACGAGTGGCCAGCCCTCCCCAAGGCTATAGCCCACCCATTTTTGGGCATTTTTTACGAATTTGGGACGGACTGGGGCTTATTTTGCAGTTGCTGCCTATTTTTGGCGCACGATTTGAGGGTGCTCTGCAAAGTCTCACCTCATTCCGAGTCCATGAGACGAAGTTGGCCACAGCCCTCCCCCAAGCTCTATAGCCCACCTGCTTTTGGGCATTTTTTGGCGGACGAACTTGGGATGGACCTGGAGCTTATTTTTGGGTGCGGCTGTGCTCAGAGCCTATTTGGCACACGGAGGGCGCTCAGAAGTCTCACCCCATTCCGGTCCATGGACGACTCTGGCCAGCTCCCTCCCCCTAAGGCTATAGCCCACCCGCTTTTTGGGCATTTTTAAGAATCCTGGGGACGGGACCTTCGGGGCTTCTTTTGGGCGCGCTGTGCTCGGGCCTATTTTGGTACACGGAGGGCGCCGGCAAAGTCTCACCGCATTCCGAGTCCGGCGGACGATGTGGGCCAGCCCCTCCCCCCAAGGCTATAGCCCACCCATTTTTTGGGCATTTTTACGGCGGACGAACTTCAGGGGCTTATTTTTGGGCGCGGCTGTTCCCAAAGCCTTTTTTTGGCACACGAAGGGCGCTCGTAAAGTCTCGCCGCATTCCGAGTCCGGCGGATTTGTGGCCAGCCCTCCCCAAGGCTATAGCCCACCCATTTTTTGGGCATTTTTAAGCAAGTGCGGACGAACTTGGGGACGGGACTCTGGGGCTTATTTTGGGCGCTGCAGTGCCCGTAGCCTATTTTTGGCACACGGAGGGCGCCGCAAAGTCTCGCCCCATTCCGAGTCCGCGGATTTGTGGGCTGACAGCCTCCTCCCAAGGCTATAGCCCACCCATTTTTTGGGCATTTTTATGCGGCGTGACGAACTTGGGGACGGGACCTTCGGGCTTATTTTTGGGCGCGGCTCCTACGGCCTATTTTTGCGCACTTGAGGGTGCTCGCAAAGTCTCACTCCCATTCCGAGTCCGCGGATTTGTTGGCCAGCCCTCCCCCAAGGCTATAGCCCACCCGCTTTTTTGGGCATTTTTACAAGGACGAACTTGGGGACGGGACCTTCGAGCTTATTTTGGGTGCGGCTTTGCCCGTAGCCCATTTTTTTGGCACACGGAGGGCGCCGCAAAGTCTCACCTCCCATTCCGAGTCCGGCGGATTTGGCCAGCCCTCCCCAAGGCTATAGCCCACCCGCTTTTGGGCATTTTTGAGGCGGACGAACTTGGGGACGGACCTCGCCTATTTGGGCGCGCAGCTGTTTCAAAGCCTTTTTTGACATAGGGCGCCTGAAAGTCTCGCTCCATTCCAGTCCGGGCGGATTTGTTGGCCAGCCCGCCTCTGCTATAGCCCACCCGCTTTTGGGCATTTTTGCGCGGACGAACATGGGAACGGGACCTTCGGGGCTTAATTATGGTCGCGGCTGTGCCCACGGCTCATTTTTGGCACACGGAGGGCGCCGCAAAGTCTCGCCTCATTCCAGTCCGCGGACGAAGTTGGCCAGCCCTCCCCAAGGCTATAGCCCACCCGTTTTTGGGCATTTTTACGCGGGACGATCTTGGGGACGGACCTCGGGGTTTATTTTTGCGCAAGGCTGTGCTGCTGCCTATTTTTGGCACACGGAGGGTGCTCGCAAAGTCTCGCCTCATTCCGAGTCCGGGCGGATTTGAAGTGGCCAGACTGGCCCCCAAGGCTATAGCCCACCCGTTGTTTGGGCATTTTTATGTGGACGAACTTGGGACGGGACCTTAGGGGGCTTATTTTTGGGTTCTGGCTGTGTCCGCGGCTATTTTTGGTACACGGAGGCGGTCGCAGTCTCGCCATTCCGAAGTTCGGCGGATTTGTTGGCCAGCCCTCCCCAAGGCTATAGCCCTCCGCTTTTATGGGCATTTTTGTGGCGGACTTAACATGGGGACGGACCTTCGGGGCTTATTTTTGGGCGCGGCTGTGCCCGCGCCTATTTTTGGCACACGGAGGGCGCCGCAAAGTCTCGCCCATTCCGAGTCCGCGGACGATCATGGGCCAGCCCCTCCCTCAAGGCTATAGCCCACCCATTTTTCGGGCATTTTTATGGGCGACGAACTTGGGGACGGGACCTTCTGGGGCTTATTTTTGGGCGCGGCCCCACGGCCTATTTTTTATGCACGGAGGGTGCTCCAAAGTCTCACCCCATTCCGAGTCCGCGGACGGTTGGCCAGCCCTCTCCCCAAGGCTATAGCCCACCCGCTGGGCATTTTTAAGTGGCGGAAACTTGGGGACGTGGACCTTCGGGAGCTTTATTTTTGGGTGCGGCTTGCCCGTAGCCTATTTTTGGCACACGGAGGGCGCCGCAAAGTCTCACCCCATTCCGAGTCCGGCGGACGAACCTGGCCAGCCCTCCCCAAGGCTATAGCCCACCCGCTGGGCATTTTTGCGGCGGACGAACTTGGGGACGGACCTTCTGGGCTCATTTTTGGGCGCGGCTGTGCTCGAAGCCTTTTTTTTGCACACGGCGCGTCAGAAGTCTCACCGCATTCCGAGTCCGCGGACGAGGGGCCAGCCCTCCCCAAGGCTATAGCCCACCCATTTTTGGGCATTTTTGCGGCGGACGAACTTGGGGACGGGACCTCGGGGCTTATTTTTGGGCGCGGCATAGCCCGCAGCCTATTTTTGGCACACGGAGGGCGCCGTGAAAGTCTCGCTCCATTCCGAGTCCGCGGACGAGCACAGCCCGCCCCCAAGGCTATAGCCCACCCGCTTTTGGGCATTTTGCGGCGGACGAACATGGGGACGGGAACTGGGGATTAATTTCTGTCGCGTTGTGCCCATGGCCTATTTTTATACACGGAGGGCGCTGCAGTCTCGCCTCATTCCGAGTCCGGCGGACGAAGTTGGCCAGCCCCTCCCGCCAAGGCTATAGCCTACCCGCTTTTGGGCATTTTTGGCGGCGGACGATCTTGGGGACGTGACCGCTGGGGCTTATATTTTTGACGCGGCTGTGCCCGCTGCCTCATTTTTGGCACACGGAGGGTGCCTCGTAAAGTCTCGCCCATTCCGAGTCCGCGGACGATGGTCCAGACCGGCCCCCAAGGCTATAGCCCACCCGCTTTTGGGCATTTTTACATGGGCGGACGAAACTGGGGTCGGGTCCTTCGGGGGCTTATTTTTGGGCGCGGCTGTGCCCTCGGCCTATTTTCCGCACACGGAGGGCGCTGAAAGTCTCGCCCATTCCGAGTCCGCGGACGGAGTTGCCAGCCCTCCCCAAGGCTATAGCCCACCCGTTTTTTGGGCATTTTTGCGGCGGACGAACTTGGGGACGGGACCTTCGGGGGCTTATTTTTGGGCACGCCAGTGCCCATGGTCTGTTTTTGGCACACGGAGGCCGCTCGCAAAGTCTCGTCCTATTCTGAGTCCGGCGGACGAAGCTGGCCAGCCCCTCCCCCCAAGGCTATAGCCCACCCGTTTTTTGGGCATTTGTGCGGCGGACGAACTTAGGGATGGGATCTTCGGGAGCTTATTTTTGGGCACGGCTGTGCCCGCGGATTATTTTTGGCACACGGAGGCCGCTCAAAAAGACTCACCCCATTCCGGGTTCGGCGGACGAAGTTGGCCAGCCCCTCCCCCCAAGTCTATAGCCCTCCCGTTTTATGGGCATTTTTGTGGCGGACGAACATGGGGACGGGACCTTCGGGGGCTTATTTTTGAGCGCGGCTGTGCCCGTGGCCTATTTTTGGCACACGGAGGGCGGTCGCAAAGTCTCGCCCCATTCCGAGTCCGGCGGACGAAGTGGGCCAGCCCCTCCCCCCAAGGCTATAGCCCACCCATTTTTTGGGCATTTTTACGGCGGACAAACTTGGGGACGGGACGTTCGGGGGTTTATATTTGGGTACGGCTGTGCCCGCGGCCTATTTTTGGCGTACGGAGGGCGCTCGCAAAGTCTCGCCCCATTCCGAGTCCGGCAGACGAAGTTGGCTAGCCCATCCCCCCAAGGCTATAGCCCACCCGCTGGGCATTTCGGACGAACTTGGGGACGGGACCTTCAAGGGGCTTATTTTTGCGCTGCTGTGCCCAAGGGCCTATTTTTGGCACACGGAGGCCGCTCGCAAAGTCTCGCCCCATTCCGAGTTCAGCGACGAAGTTGGCCAGCCCTCCCCAAGGCTATAGCCCACCTGCTTTTGGGCATTTTAAGGCGGACGAACTTGGGACGGGACCTTCGGGGTTTATTTTTGGGCGCGGCTGTGCCTGCAGCCTATTTTTGGCACACGGAGGGCGCTGCAGTCTTGCCTCATTCCGAGTCCGCGGATTTGTTGGCCAGCCCTCCCCAAGGCTATAGCCCACCCGCTGGGCATTTTTATGCGGACGAACTTGGGGACGGGACCTTCGGGTGCTTATTTTTGGGCACGCCTGTGCCCGCGGTCTATTTTTGGCAAACGGAGGGCGTTCCCAAATTCTCGCCCCATTACGAGTCCAGCGGACGAAATTGGCCAGCCCCTCCCCCCAAGGCTATAGCCCACCCGTTTTTTGGGCATTTTTGCGGCGGACGAACTTGGGGACGGGACCTTCGGGGGCTTATTTTTTGGTGTGGCTGTGCCCGCAGCCTATTTTTGGCACACAGAGGGCGCAAAGTCTCGCCCCATTCCAAGTCCGCGGATTTGGGGCCGGCCCTCCCCCAATGCTATAGCCCACCCCTTTTTTGGGGCATTTTTGCGGCGGACGAACTTGGGGACGGTACTATTGGGGGCTTATTTTTGACGCGCTGTGCCCACGGCCTATTTTTGGCACACGGAGGGCGCTGCAAAGTCTCGCCCATTCCGAGTCCGGGATTTGTTGGCCAGCCCTTCCCCAAGGCTATAGATCACCCGCTTTTATGCGGGACGAACTTGGGGATGGGAGCTGGGGCTTATTTTTGTGCGCTGCAGTGTCCGCGTCTATTTTTGGCACACGGAGGGCGTCAGAAGTCTCGCCCATTCTGAGTCCGCGGAGGAAGTTGGCCAGCCCTTCCCCAAGGATATAGCCCACCCGCTTTTTTGGGCATTTGGCGTATGGACAAACTTGGGGACGGGATCTTCGGGGCTTATTTTTGCGGCTGTGCTCGTGGCCTATTTTTGGCACACGGAGTGCACTTCGCAAAGTCTCGCCCATTCCGAGTCCGCGGATTTGTCGGCCAGCCCTCCCCAAGGCTATAGCCCACCCGCTGGCATTTTGCGCACGAACTTGGGGACGGATCTGGCTTATTTTGGTACGGCTGTGCCTGGGGCTCATTTTGGCACACGGAGGGCGCCAGAAAGTCTCGCCCCATTCTGAGTCCGCGGAGGAAGCCAGCCCTTCCCCAAGGATATAGCCCACCCGCTTGGGGCATTTGGCGACGAACTTGGGGACGCGTGATCTTCGGGGCTTATTTTTGGTGCGGCTGTGCCCGTGGCTCATTTTTGGCACACGGAGTGCACTCGCAAAGTCTCGCCCATTCCGAGTCCGGGCGGACGGTCGGCCAGCCCTCCCCAAGGCTATAGCCCACCCGCTTTTTGGGCATTTTATGCGGCGGACGAACTTGGGGACGGATCTTCGGGGCTTATTTTTGGGTACAC
This sequence comes from Citrus mangshanensis, assembly GCA_030449895.1. NCBI lineage: Eukaryota > Viridiplantae > Streptophyta > Magnoliopsida > Sapindales > Rutaceae > Citrus > Citrus mangshanensis. The sequence goes on from JASUUJ010000058.1 coordinate 23,217, forward strand.
AGCCTGTTCGGCCTATTTTTGGCACAATGGAGGGTGCTCGCAAAGTCTCACCCATTCTGAGTCCGCGGACGGTTGGCCAGCCCCTCCCTGCCATAGGCCCACCCGCTTTTTGGGCATTTTGCGGAGGACGAACTTGGGGACGGGACCTTCGGGGCTTATTTTGACGCGGCTGTGCCTACGGCCTATTTTTGCACACGGAGGGTGCCGAGAGTCTCGCCCCATTCCGAGTCCGGCGGACGGAGTTGGCCAGGCCCACCCCCCAAGGCTATAGCCCACCCGTTTTTTGGGCATTTTTGCGGCGGACGAACTTGGGGACGGGACCTTAGGGGGCTTATTTTTGGGTGGAGCTGTGCTCGAGGCCTATTTTTGGCACACGGAGGGTGCCGCAGTCTCGCCCATTCCGAGTCCGCGGATCGGGGGCCAGCCCTCCCCAAGGCTATAGCCCACACGTTTTTTGGGCTTTTTTGCAGCGGACGAACTTGGTGACGGGAACTTTGGGGGCTTATTTTTGGCGGTGTCTGTGCCCGCGGCCTATTTTTGGGACACGGAGGGCGTTCGGAAAGTCTCGCCCATTCCGAGTCCGGGCGGACGAAGGTGGCCAGCCCTCCCCCCAAGGCTATCCCACCCGCTTTTGGGCATTTTTGCGGTGACGAACTTGGGGACGGGACTTTCGGGGCTTATTTTTGTCGCTGTGCCCGTGGCCTATTTTTGGCACACGGAGGCCGCTTGCAAAGTCTCGCCCCATTCCGAGTCAGGCGGACGAAGTCTGCCAGCCCCTCCCCCCAAGGCTATCCCACCTTTTGGTCATTTTCGGATGGGACGAACTTGGGGACGGACTGGGCTTATTTTTGGGCACGCCTGTGCCCGCGGCTATTTTTGGCACAGGAGGCTGCTCGCAAAGTCTCGCCCCATTCCGAGTCCGGCGGATGAAGTTGGCCTGCCCCTCCCCCAAGGCTATAGCCCACCCGTTTTTTCCGGCGGACGAACTTGGGGACGGGACCTTCGAGGGCTTATTTTTGTGTGCGGCAGTGCCCACGGCCTATTTTTAGCCCACGGAGGTAGCTCGCAAAGTCTTGCCCCATTCCGAGTCCGGCGGACGAAGTTTGCCAGCCCCTCCCCCCAAGGCTATAGCCCACACGTTTTTCGGGCATTTTTTGCAAGGACGATCTTGTGTACGGGACCTTCGGGGGCTTATTTTTGGATGCGGCTGTGCCCGCGGCCTATTTTTGGCACACGGAGGGCGTTCAGAAAGTCTCGCCTCATTCCGAGTCCGGCGGACGAAGTTGGCCAGCCCCTCCCCCCAAGGCTATAGCCCACCCGTTTTTTGGGCATTTTTGCGGCGGACGAACTTGGGGACGGGACCTTCGGGGGCTTATTTATGGGTATGGCTGTGTCCGCGGCCTATTTTTGGCACACAGAGGGCACTCGCAAAGTCTCGCCCCATTCCGAGTCCGGCGGACGAAGTTGGCCAGCCCCTCCCCCCAAGGCTATAGCCCACCCGTTTTTTGGACATTTTTGCGGCGGACGAACTTGGGGACGGGACCTTTGGGGGCTTATTTTTGGCCGCGGCTGTGCCCGCTGCCTATTTTTGGCACACGGAGGGCGCTCACAAAGTCTAGTCCCATTACGAGTCCGGCGGACGTAGTTGGCAAGCCCCTCCCCCCAAGGCTATAGCCCACCCGTTTTTTGGGCATTTTTGCGGCGGACGAACTTGGGGACGGGACCTTCGGGGGCTTATTTTTGGGTACGGCTGTGCCCGCGGCCTATTTTTGGCACACAGAGGGCACTCGCAAAGTCTCGCCCCATTCCGAGTCCGGCGGACGAAGTTGCCCAGCCCCTCCCCCCAAGGCTATAGCCCACACGTTTTTTGGGCTTTTTTCCGGCGGACGAACTTGGGGACGGGACTTTCGCGGGCTTATTTTTGGGCGCGGCTGTGCCCGTGGCATATTTTTGGCACACGGAGGGCGCTCGCAAAGTCTCGCCCAAGTCCGAGTCCGGTGGACGAAGTCGGCCAGCCCCTCCCCCCAAGGATATAGTCCACCCGTTTTTTGGGCATTCTTGCGGCGGACGAACTTGGGGACGGGACCTTCGGGGGCTTATTTTTGGGCGCGGCTGTGCCCGCGGCATATTTTTGGCACACGGAGGGTGCTCACAAAGTCTCGCCCCATTCCGAGTCCGGCGGATGAAGTTGGCCTGCCCCTCCCCCCAAGGCTATACCCCACCCGTTTTTTCCGGCGGACGAAGTCGGGGACGGGACCTTCGAGGGCTTATTTTTCGGTGCTGCTGTGCCCACGGCCTATTTTTAGCACACGGAGGCAGCTCGCAAAGTCTCGTCCCATTCCGAGTCCGGCGGACGAAGTTTGCCAGCCCCTCCCCCAAAGGCTATAGCCCACCCGTTTTTTGGGCATTTTTGCGGCGGACGAACTTGGGGACGGGACCTTCGGGGGCTTATTTTTGGACGCGGTTGTGCCCGCTGCCTATTTTTGGCACACGGAGGGCGCTCGAAAAGGCTCGCCCCATTCCGAGTCCGCGGACGGTGGCCAGCCCTCCCCCAAGGCTATAGCCCACCCGCTTTTGGGCATTTTTGGCGGGACGAACTTGGGGACGGGACCTTCGGGGCTTATTTTTGGCGCAGCTGAGCCCGTGGCCTAATTTTTGCACACGGAGGCTGCTCAAAAGTCTCGCCCCATTCCGAGTCCGCGGACGGTTGGCTAGCACCTCCCCAAGGCTATAGCCCACTGCTTTTTTGGGCATTTTTGCGGCGACGAACTTGGGGACGGACCTCTGGGGTTATTATTGCGCGGCTGTGCCATGCATATTTTTTGGCACACGGAGGGCGCCACAAAGTCTCGCCCATTCCGAGTCCGCGGACGAGTCGGCCAGCCCTCCCCAAGCTGCTATACCCCACCCGTTTTTTCCGGCGGACGAACTTGGGGACGGGACCTTCGAGGGCTTATTTTTCGGTGCGGCTGTGCCCACGGCCTATTTTTAGCACACGGAGGCAGCTCGCCAAGTCTCGTCCCAGTCCGAGTCCGGGCGGATTTGCCAGCCCTCCCAAAGGCTATAGCCCACCCGCTTGGGCATTTTTGCGGTGACTAACTTGGGGACGGGACCTTCGGGGCTTATTTTTGGACGCGGTTGTGCCCGCTGCCTATTTTTGGCACACGGAGGGCGCCTGGTAAGGCTCGCCCCCATTCCGAGTCCGGCGGACGAAGTTGGCCAGCCCCTCCCCCCTAGGCTATAGCCCACCCGTTTTTTGGGCATTTTTGCGGCGGACGAACTTGGGGACGGGACCTTCGGGGGCTTATTTATGGGTATGGCTGTGTCCGCGGCCTATTTTTGGCACACAGAGGGCACTGCAAAGTCTCGCCCCATTCCGAGTCCGGACGGATTTGTTGGCCAGCCCTCCCTGCAAGGCTATAGCCCACCCGTTTTTTGGTCATTTTTGCGGCGGACGAACTTGGGGACGGGACCTTTGGGGGCTTATTTTTGGCCGCGGCTGTGCCCGCTGCCTATTTTTGGCACACGGAGGGCGCTCACAAAGTCTAGTCCCATTACGAGTCCGGCGGACGTAGTTGGCAAGCCCCTCCCCCCAAGGCTATAGCCCACCCGCTTTTGGGCATTTTTGCGGACGAACTTGGGGACGGACCTTCGGGGCTTATTTTGGGTAATGGCTGTGCCCGGTCTATTTTGCACACAGAGGGCACTGCAGTCTCGCCCCATTCCGAGTCCGGCGGACGAAGTTGCCCAGCCCCTCCCCCCAAGGCTATAGCCCACACGTTTTTTGGGCTTTTTTCCGGCGGACGAACTTGGGGACGGGACTTTCGCGGGCTTATTTTTGGGCGCGGCTGTGCCCACGGCCTATTTTTGGCACAAAGAGGGCGCTCGCAAAGTCTCGCCCCATTCCGAGTCCGGCGGACGAACTTGGGGACGGGACCTTCGGGCATTATTTTTGGGCGTGGCTGAGCCTGCGTCCTATTTTTGGCACACGGGGGGCGCTCGTAAAGTCTCTCCCCATTCCGAGTCCGGCGGACGAAGTTGGCCAGCCCCTCCCCCCAAGGCTATGGCCCACCCATTTTTTGGGCATTTTTGCGGCGGACGAACTTGGGGACGGGACCTTCGGGGGCTTATTTTTGGGCGTGGCTGTGCCCACGTGCTATTTTTGGCACATGGAGGGCGGTCGCAAAGTCTCGCCCATTCCGAGTCCGGCGGACGAAGTTGGCCAGCCCCTCCCCCCAAGGCTATAGCCCACCCGTTTTTTGGGCATTTTTGCGGCGGACGAACTTGGGGACGGGACCTTCGGGGGCTTATTTTTGGGCACAGCTGGGCCAGCAGCCTATTTTTGGCACACGGAGGGCGCTCGCAAAGTCTCGCCCCATTCCGAGTCCGGCGGACGAAGTTGGCCAGCCCCTCCCCCCAAGGCTATAGCCCACCCGTTTTTTGGGCATTTTTGCGGCGGAAGAACTTGGGGACGGGACTCGGGTTATTATTGCGGCTGTGCCTCATGCGGCATATTTTTGGCACACGGAGGGCGCCGCAAAGTCTCGCCTCTATTCAGAGTCCGCGAACGAAGTCGGCCAGCCTCTCCCCAAGACTATAGCCCACCCGCTTTTGGGCATTTTTGCGGACAAACCTGGGGACGGGACCATCGGTGGCTTTATTTTTGGGGGCGCCTGTGCCTGCCTATTTTGGGCACACGGAGGGCGCTCGCAAAGTCTCGCCCATTCCGAGTCCGCGGATTTGTTGGCCAGCCCTCCCCAAGGCTATAGCCCACCCATTTTTTGGGCATTTTTGCGGCGGACGAACTTGGGTACGGGACCGTCGGGGGCGTATGTTTGGGCGCGGCTGTGCACGCGGCCTATGTGTGGTCCACGGAGGGTGATCGGAGAGTCTCGCCTCATTCCGATGGACGGTAGGCCAGCACCTCCCCGTAAGGCTATAGCCCACCCGCTTTGGGCATTTTTGCGGCGGACGAACCTTGGGGACGGGACCTTCGGGGCATTTTGGGCATGTGCCCGCAGCCTATTTTTATCACACGGAGGGCGCTCCCCAAGTCTTGCCCCATTCCGAGTCCGGCGGTCGACGTCGGCCATCCCCTCCCCCCAAGGCTATAGCCCACCCGTTTTTTGGGCATTTTTGAGGCGGACGAACTTGGGGACGGGACCTTCAAGGGGTTATTATTGGGCGCGCTGTGCCTGCGTATTTTTCGCACACGGAGGGCGCCGCAAAGTCTCGCCCCATTCAGAGTCCGCGAACGGTCGGCCAGCCCTCCCCAAGGCTATAGCCCACCCGCTTTTGGGCATTTTTGGGCGGACAAACCTGGGGACGGACCATCGGGGCTTATTTTTGGGGGCGTGCCTGCAAGCCTATTTTGGGCACACGGAGGGTGCTCGCAAAGTCTCGCCCCATTCCGAGTCCGCGGGATTTGTTGGCCAGCCCTCCCCAAGGCTATAGCCCACCCGCTTGGGCATTTTTGCGGCGACGAACTTGGGGACGGACCTTCGATTATTGGGCGCGGCTGTGCCTGCGCATATTTTTGGCACACGGAGGACGCCGCAAAGTCTCGCCCATTCAGAGTCCGCGAACGAAGTCGCCAGCCCTCCCCAAGGCTATAGCCCACCCGCTTTTGGGCATTTTGCGGCGGACAATCCTGGGGACGGGACCATCGGGGGCTTATTTTTGGGGGCGGCTGTGCCCGCGGCCTATTTTGGGCACACGGAGGGTGCTCGCAAAGTCTCGCCCCATTCCGAGTCCGGCGGACGAAGTTGGCCAGCCCCTCCCCCCAAGGCTATAGCCCACCCATTTTTTGGGCATTTTTGTGGCGGACGAACTTGGGGACGGGACCTTCGGGGGCTTATTTTTGGGCGCGGCATAGCCCGTAGCCTATTTTTGGCACACGGAGGGCGCTCGCAAAGTCTCGCTCCATTCCGAGTCCGGCGGACGAAGTTGGCCAGCCCGTCCCCCCAAGGCTATAGCCCACCCGTTTTTTGGGCATTTTTGCGGCGGACGAACATGGGGACGGGACCTTCGGGGGATTAATTTTGGTCGCGGTTGTGCCCACGGCCTATTTTTGGCACACGGAGGGCGCTCGCAAAGTCTCGCCCCATTCCGAGTCCGGCGGACGAAGTTGGCCAGCCCCTCCCGCCAAGGCTATAGCCCACCCGTTTTTTGGGCATTTTTGCGGCGACATCTTGGGACGGGACCTCGGGGCTTATTTTGACGCGGCTGTGCTCATGCCTATTTTTGGCACACGGAGGGTGCTCGCAGTCTCGCCTCTCATTCCGAGTCCGGCGGACGAAGTGGTCCAGACCGGTCCCCTCAAGGCTATAGCCCACCCGCTTTTGGGCATTTTTATGGCGGACGAACTTGGGGACGGACCTTCGGGGCTTATTTTTGGGTGCGGCTGTGCCCAAGGCCTATTTTCCGCACACGGAGGGCGCCAAAGTCTCGCCCCATTCCGAGTCCGGCGGACGGAGTTGGCCAGCCCCTCCCCCCAAGGCTATAGCCCACCCGTTTTTTGGGCATTTTTGCGGCGGACGAACTTGGGGACGGGACCTTCGGTGGCTTATTTTTGGGCACGCCAGTGCCCATGGTCTATTTTTGGCACACGGAGGCCGCTCGCAAAGTCTCGTCCTATTCTGAGTCCGGCGGACGGCCGGCCAGCCTCCCCAAGGCTATAGCCCACCCGTTTTTTGGGCATTTGTGCGGCGGACGAACTTAGGGATGGGATCTTCGGGAGCTTATTTTTGGGCACGGCTGTGCCCGCGGATTATTTTTGGCACACGGAGGCCGCTCAAAAAGACTCACCCCTTTCCGAGTCCGGCAGACGAAGTTGGCCAGGCCCTCCCCCCAAGGCTATAGCCTACCCGTTTTTTGGGCATTTTTGCGGCGGACGAACTTGGGGACGGGACCTTAGGGGCTTTATTTTTGGGTGCGGCAGTGTCCGCAGCCTATTTTTGGCACACGGAGTGTGGTCACAAAGTCTCGCCCCATTCCGAGTTCGGCGGACGAAGTGGGCCAGCCCCTCCCCCCAAGCCTATAGCCCTCCCGTTTTATGGGCATTTTTGTGGCGGACGAACATGGGGACGGGACCTTCGGGGGCTTATTTTTGGGCGCGATTATGCCCGCGGCCTATATTTGGCACACGGAGGGTGCTCGTAAAGTCTCGCCCCATTCCGAGTCTGGCGGACGGAGTTGGCCAGCCCCTCCCCCCAAGGCTATAGCCCACCCGTTTTTTGGGCATTTTTGCGGCGGACGAACTTGGGGACGGGACCTGGGGCTATTGGCGCTGTGCCCGCGTCTATTTTTGGCACACGGAGGCCACTCAAAAGTCTCGCCCCATTCCGAGTTCGCGGATTTGTTGGCCAGCCCCTCCCCAAGGCTATAGCCCACCCGCTTTTGGGCATTTTTGCGGCGGACGAACTTGGGGACGGGACCTTCGGGGCTTATTTGCGCAAGCTGTGCCCGCCTATTTTTGGCACATGGAGGCCGCTTTCGCAAAGTCTCGCCCCATTCCGAGTTCAGCGACGATTGGGCCAGCCCTCCCCAAGGCTATAGCCCACCCGCTTTTTGGGCATTTTTAAGGCGGACGAACTTGGGGACGGGACCTTCGGGGCTTATTTTTGGCGCAGCCTCAGCCTATTTTTGGCACACGGAGGGCGCCGCAAAGTCTTGCCCCATTCCGAGTCCGCGGATTTGTTGGCCAGCCCTCCCCAAGGCTATAGCCCACCCGTTTTTTGGGCATTTTTGCGGCGGACGAACTTGGGGACGGGACCTTCGGGTGCTTATTTTTGGGCACGCCTGTGCCCGCGGTCTATTTTTGGCAAACGGAGGGCGTTCCCAAATTCTCGCCCCATTACGAGTCCAGCGGACGAAATTGGCCAGCCCTCCCAAGGCTATAGCCCACCCGCTTTTTTCGGGCATTTTTGGGCGGACGAACTTGGGGACGGGACCTTCGGGGCTTATTTGGTGGGCTGTGCCCGCAGCCTATTTTTGGCACACAGAGGGCGCCGCAGTGTCTCGCCCTATTCCAAGTCCGGCGGACGGCGGGCCGCCCCTCCCCAAGGCTATAGCCCACCCGCTTTTGGGCATTTTTGGCGGACGAACTTGGGGACGGTACTGCTGGGGGCTTATTTGACGCGGCTGTGCCCACGGCCTATTTTTGGCACACGGAGGGCGCCGCAAAGTCTCGCCCCATTCCGAGTCCGGGCGGATTTAGTTGGCCAGCCCTTCCCCAAGGCTATAGATCACCCGCTTTTGCGGCGGACGAACTTGGGGATGGGAGCTCGGGGCTTATTTGGCTGCTGTGTCCGTGGCTCATTTTTTTGGCACACGGAGGGCGCTCGAAGTCTCGCCCATTCTGAGTCCGGCGGAGGAAGTTGCCAGCCCTTCCCCAAGGATATAGCCCACCCGCTTTTGGGCATTTTGGCGGCGGACGAACTTGGGGACGGGATCTTCGGGGCTTATTTTTGCGGCTGTGCCCGCTGCCTATTTTTGGCACACGGAGTGCACTCCCGCAAAGTCTCGCCCCATTCCGAGTCCGCGGACGAAGTCGGCCAGCCCTCCCCAAGGCTATAGCCCACCCGCTTTTGGGCATTTTTGCATGGTGGACGAACTTGGGGACGGGATCTGGGGCTTATTTTTGGGTACGGCTGTGCCTGTGGCCTATTTTTGGCACACGGAGGGTGCCTCGCAGTCTCGCCCCATTCCGAGTCCGCGGATTTGTTGGCCAGCCCTCCCCAAGGCTATAGCCCACCCGCTGGGCATTTTTAAGGAGGACGAACTTGGGGACGGGACCTTCGGGGGCTTATTTTTGGACGCGGCTGTGCCCACGGCCTATTTTTGGCACACGGAGGGTGCTCGCAGAGTCTCGCCCCATTCCGAGTCCGGCGGACGGAGTTGGCCAGGCCCACCCCCCAAGGCTATAGCCCACCCGTTTTTTGGGCATTTTTGCGGCGGACGAACTTGGGGACGGGACCTTCGGGGGCTTATTTTTGGGTGCAGCTGTGCTCGTGGCCTATGTTTGGCACACGGAGGGTGCTCGCAAAGTCTCGCCCCATTCCGAGTCCGCGGATTTATGGCCAGCCTCCCCAAGGCTATAGCCCACACGTTTTTTGGGCTTTTTTGCAGCGGACGAACTTGGTGACGGGAACTTTGGGGGCTTATTTTTGGCGGTGTCTGTGCCCGCGGCCTATTTTTGGGACACGGAGGGCGTTCGGAAAGTCTCGCCCCATTCCGAGTCCGCGGATTTGGTGGCCAGCCCCTCCCCAAGGCTATCCCACCCGCTTTTTTGGGCATTTTTATGCGGGACGAACTTGGGACGGGACTTTCGGGCTTATTTTTGGTCGCGCTGTGCCCATGGCCTATTTTTGGCACACGGAGGCCGCTTGCAAAGTCTCGCCCATTCCGAGTCTGGCGGGATTTGTCGCCAGCCCTCCCCCAAGGCTATCCCACCCGCTTTTAGTCATTTTGTATGGACGAACTTGGGGACGGGACCTTCGGGGGCTTATTTTTGGGCACGCCTGTGCCCGCGGCCTATTTTTGGCACAGGGAGGCTGCTCGCAAAGTCTCGCCCCATTCCGAGTCCGGCGGATGAAGTTGGCCTGCCCCTCCCCCCAAGGCTATAGCCCACCCGTTTTTTCCGGCGGACGAACTTGGGGACGGGACCTTCGAGGGCTTATTTTTGTGTGTGGCAGTGCCCACGGCCTATTTTTAGCCCACGGAGGTAGCTCGCAAAGTCTTGCCCCATTCCGAGTCCGGCGGACGAAGTTTGCCAGCCCCTCCCCCCAAGGCTATAGCCCACTCATTTTTTGGGCATTTTTGCGGCGGACGAACTTGGGAACGGGACCTTCGGGGGCTTATTTTTGGATGCGGCTGTGCCCGCGGCCTATTTTTGGCACACGGAGGGCGTTCAGAAAGTCTCGCCTCATTCCGAGTCCGGCGGACGAAGTTGGCCAGCACCTCCCCAGAAGGCTATAGCCCACCCGTTTTTTGGGCATTTTTGCGGCGGACGAACTTGGGGACGGGACCTTCGGGGGCATATTTTTGGGCGCGGCTGTGCCCGTGGCATATTTTTGGCACACGGAGGGCGCTCCCAAAGTCTCGCCCCATTCCGAGTCCGGCGGACGAAGTTGGCCAGCCCCTCCCCCCAAGGCTATAGCCCACCCGTTTTTTGGGCATTTTTGCGGCGGACAAACTTGGGGACGGGACCGTCAGTTTATTTTTGGACGTGGCTGTGCCCGTGATATATTTTTGCACACGGAGGGCGCCGCAGTGTCGCCTAAGTCCGAACCGTGGATTTGTCGCCAGCCCTCCCCAAGGATATAGTCCACCCGCTTTTGGGCATTCTTGCGGCGGACGAACTTGGGGACGGACCTTCGGGGCTTATTTGGGCGCTGTGCTCAAGGTATATTTTTGGCACACGGAGGGCGCTCACAAAGTCTCGCCCATTCCGAGTCCGGCGGACGTAGTCGGCCAGCCCCTCCCCCCAAGGCTATACCCCACCCGTTTTTTCCGGCGGACGAACTTGGGGACGGGACCTTCGAGGGCTTATTTTTCGGTGCGGCTGTGCCCACGGCCTATTTTTAGCACACGGAGGGCGCTCCCAAAGTCTCCCCCATTCCGAGGCCGGCGGACGAAGTTGGCCAGCCCCTCCCCCCAAGGCTATAGCCCACCCATTTTTAGGGCATTTTTGCGGCGGACGAACTTGGGGACGGGACCTTCGGGGGCTTATGTTTAGGCGCGGCCTTGCCCGCGGCCTATTTTTGGCACACGGAGAGCGCTCGTAAAGTCTCGCCCCATTCCGAGTCCGGCGGACGAAGTGGGCCAGCCCCTCCCCCCAAGGCTATAGCCCACCCGCTGGGGCATTTTGCGGTGACGAACTTGGGGACGGGACCTTCTGGGCTTATTTTGGGCGCAGCTGTGCCCGTGGCTCAATTTGCACACGGAGGCTGCCTGCAAAGTCTCGCCCCATTCCGAGTCCGCGGACGAAGTTGGCCAGCACCTCCCCCAAGGCTATAGCCCACTGCTTTTTTGGGCATTTTTGCAGCGGACGAACTTGGGGACGGGACCTCGGGCTTATTTTTGACGCGCTGTGCCCGCGCCTATTTTTGGTACACGGAGGGTGATCGGAAAGTCTCGCCTCATTCCGAGTCCGGACGAAGTTGGCCAGCACCTCCTGTAAGGCTATAGCCCACCCGCTTTTGGGCATTTTTGCGCGGACGAACTTGGGGACGGGACCTCGGGGCATATTTTTTGCGCGCTGTGCCTGCAGCCTATTTTTATCACACGGAGGGCGCTCCCAAAGTCTCGCCCCATTCCGAGTCCGCAGACGGTTGGCTGAGCCCTCCCCAAGGCTATAGCCCCACCCGCTTTTGGGCATTTTTGCGTGACGAACTTGGGGACGGGACCTTCGGGGTTATTGTTGGGCGCGGCTGTGCCTGCGGCATGTTGTTGGCACACGGCGGGCGCCACAAAGTCTCGCCATTCCGAGTCCGGCGGACGAGTTGGCCAGCCCTCCCCAAGGCTATAGCCCACCCGTATTTGGGCATTTTTATGCGGCGGACGAACTTGGGGACGGACCTGGGCTTATTTTTGGCACGGCTGTGCCCACGGCCTATTTTTAGCACACGTAGGGCGCTCACAATGTCTCCCCCATTCCGAGGCCGGCGGACGAAGTTGGCCAGCCCCTCCCCCCAAGGCTATAGCCCACCCATTTTTAGGGCATTTTTGCGGCTGACGAACTTGGGGACGGACCTTCGGGGCTTATGTTTAGCGCGGCCTTGCCTGCGTCATTTTTGGCACACGGAGAGCGTGTAAAGTCTCGCCCATTCCGAGTCCGGCGGACGAGTGGCCAGCCCTCCCCAAGGCTATAGCCCACCCGCTTGGGCATTTTTGCGGACGAACTTGGGGACGGGACCTTCGGGGCTTATTTTTAAGCGCAGCTGTGCCTGTGGCCTAATTTTTGGCACACGGAGGCTTGCTCGCAAAGTCTCGCCCCATTCCGAGTCCGGCGGACGAGCACAGCACCTCCCCAAGGCTATAGCCCACTCGTTTTTTGGGCATTTTTGCGGCGGACGAACTTGGGGACGGGACCTTCGGGGGTTATTATTGGGCGCGGCTGTGCCCGCGGCATATTTTTGGCACACGGAGGGCGCTCACAAAGTCTCGCCCATTCCGAGTCCGGCGGACGTAGTTGGCCAGCCCCTCCCCCCAAGGCTATAGCCCACCCGTTATTTGGGCTTTTTTGCGGCGGAGGAACTTGGGGACGGGACTTTCGGGTGCTTATTTTTGGGCGCGGCTGTGCCCGCGGCCTATTTTTGGCACATGGAGGGCGCTCGAAAAGGCTCGCCCCATTCCGAGTCCGGCGGACGAAGTTGGCCAGCCCCTCCCCCCAAGGCTATAGCCCACCCGTTTTTTGGGCATTTTTGCGGCGGACGAACTTGGGGACGGGACCTTCGGGGGCTTATTTTTGGCATGGCTGTGCCCGCGTCTATTTTTGGCACACGGAGGGCGCCTGAAAGTCTCGCCATTCCGAGTCCGCGGATTTGTTGGCCAGCACCTCCTGTAAGGCTATAGCCCACCCGTTTTTTGGGCATTTTTGCGGCGGACGAACTTGGGGACGGGACCTTCGGGGGCATATTTTTTTGCGCGGCTGTGCCCGCAGCCTATTTTTATCACACGGAGGGCGCTCCCAAAGTCTCGCCCCATTCCGAGTCCGGCAGACGAAGTTGGCCAGCCCCTCCCCCCAAGGCTATAGCCCACCCGTTTTTTGGGCATTTTTTACGAACTTGGGACGGGACCTTCGGGGTTATTATTGGGCTGCTGTGCATGCATATTTTTGGCACACGGAGGGCGCTCACAAAGTCTCGCCCATTCCAGTCCGGGCGGACGAGGCCAGCCCCTCCCCAAGGCTATAGCCCACCCGTATTTGGGCTTTTTTGCGGCGGAGGAACTTGGGGACGGGACTGGTGCTTATTTTGGGCGCGGCTGTGCCCGCGGTCTATTTTTGGCACATGGAGGGCGCCGGGCTCGCCCATTCCGAGTCCGGCGGATTGGCCAGCCCCTCCCCAAGGCTATAGCGCACCCGCTTTTTGGGCATTTTTGGATTTACTTGGGGACGGGACCTTCGGGGGCTTATTTTTGGACGCGGCTGTGCCCGCGGCCTATTTTTGGTACACGGAGGGTGATCGGAAAGTCTCGCCTCATTCCGAGTCCGGCGGACGAAGTTGGCCAGCACCTCCCCAGAAGGCTATAGCCCACCCGTTTTTTGGGCATTTTTGCGGCGGACGAACTTGGGGACGGGACCTTCGGGGGCATATTTTTTTGCGCGGCTGTGCCCGCAGCCTATTTTTATCACACGGAGGGCGCTCCCAAAGTCTCGCCTCATTCCGAGTCCGCAGACGAGTTGGCAGCCCCTCCCCAAGGCTATAGCCCACCCGCTTTTGGGCATTTTTATGACGAACTTGGGGACGGGACCTTCGGGGTTATTAAGCGCAGCTGTGCATATTTTTGGCACACGGAGGGCGCTACAAAGTCTCGCCCATTCCGAGTCCGGCGGACGAGTTGGCCAGCCCTCCCCCAAGGCTAGCCCACCCAAGTATTCGGGGCTTTTTTGCGGAGGAACTTGGGGACGGGACTTCGGGTGCTTATTTTTGGGCGCGGCTGTGCCCGCGGTCATTTTTTGGCACATGGAGGGCGCCTAAAAGGCTCCGCCCCATTCCGAGTCCGCGGACGGTTGGCCAGCCCCTCCCCAAGGCTATAGCCCACCCGTTTTTTGGGCATTTTTGCGGCGGACGAACTTGGGGACGGGACCTTCGGGGGCTTATTTATGGGTATGGCTGTGTCCGCGGCCTATTTTTGGCACACAGAGGGCGCTCGCAAAGTCTCGCCCCATTCCGAGTCCGGCGGACGAAGTTGGGCAGCCCCTCCCCCCAAGGCTATAGCCCACCCGTTTTTTGGACATTTTTGCGGCGGACGAACTTGGGGACGGGACCTTTGGGGGCTTATTTTTGGCCGCGGCTGTGGCCGCTGCCTATTTTTTACACACGGAGGGCGCTTGCAAAGTCTCGCCCCATTCCGAGTCCGGCGGACGAAGTTGGCCAGCCCCTCCCCCCAAGGCTATAGCCCACCCGTTTTTTGGGCATTTTTGCGGCGGACGAACTTGGGGACGGGACCTTCGGGGGCTTATTTATGGGTATGGCTGTGTCCGCGGCCTATTTTTGGCACACGGAGGGTGCTCGCAGTCTCGCCCCATTCCGAGTCCGGCGACGAAGTTGGCCAGCCCTCCCCAAGGCTATAGCCCACCCGCTTTTGACATTTTTATGGGCGGACGAACTTGGGGACGGGACCTTTGGGGGCTTATTTTTGGCCGCGGCTGTGCCCGCTGCCTATTTTTGGCACACGGAGGGCGCTCGCAAAGTCTAGACCCATTACGAGTCCGCGGACGAGTTGGCAAGCCCTCCCCCAAGGCTATAGCCCACCCGCTTGGGTATTTTTGCGGGACGAACTTGGGGACGGACTCCTGGGGCTTATTTTTGGGTACGCTGTGCCCATGCCTATTTTTGGCAATAGAGGGCACTGCAGTCTCGCCCCATTCCGAGTCCGCGGATTTGTTGCTGCCCAGCCCTCCCCAAGGCTATAGCCCACACGTTTTTTGGGCTTTTTTCCGGCGGACGAACTTGGGGACGGGACTTTCGCGGGCTTATTTTTGGGGGCGGCTGTGCCCACGGCCTATTTTTTGCACAAAGAGGGCGCTCGCAAAGTCTCGCCCCATTCCGAGTCCGCGACGAACTTGGGGACGGACTTCGGCATTATTTTGGCGTGGCTGAGCCTGCGTCCTATTTTTGGCACACGGGGCGCTGAAGTCTCTCCCCATTCCGAGTCCGGCGGATTGAGCCCTCCCCAAGGCTATGGCCCACCCATTTTTTGGGCATTTTTGCGCGGACGAACTTGGGGACGGGACCTTCGGGGCTTATTTTTTTGGCGTGGCTGCCTACGTGCTATTTTTGGTACATGGAGGGCGGTCGCAGTCTCGCCATTCCGAGTCCGCGGGACGGTTGGCCAGCCCTCCCCAAGGCTATAGCCCACCCGCTTTTTTGGGCATTTTTGCGCGGACGAACTTGGGGACGGACCTTCGGGGCTTATTTTTGGGCACAGCTGGGCCAGCAGCCTATTTTTGGCACACGGAGGGCGCCTGCAGAAAGTCTCGCCCATTCCGAGTCCGCGGATTGTTGGCCAGCCCTCCCCCAAGGCTATAGCCCACCCGCTTTTGGGCATTTTTATGCATGGAAGAACTTGGGGACGGACCTTCGGGGTTATTATTGGGTGCGGCTGTGCCCGCGTATATTTTTGGCACACGGAGGGCGCCGCAGTCTCGCCCATTCAGAGTCCGCGAACGGTCGGGCCAGCCCTCTCCCCAAGACTATAGCCCACCCGCTTTTGGGCATTTTGCGGCGGACAAACCTGGGGACGGACCATCGGTGGCTTATTTTTTGGGGGCGCCTGTGCTCTATTTTGGCACACGGAGGGCGCTCGCAGTCTCGCCCATTCCGAGTCCGCGGATTTGGTTGGCCAGCCCTCCCCAAGGCTATAGCCCACCCATTTTTTCGGGCATTTTTGGCGGACGAACTTGGGGACGGACCTCGGGGCTTATGTTTGGGCGCCGCTGTGCCCGCGCCTATTTTTGGTACACGGAGGTGATCGAAAGTCTCCGCCTCATTCCGAGTCCGCGGACGGTTGGCCAGCACCTCCCGTAAGGCTATAGCCCACCCGCTTTTGGGCATTTTTGGCGCGGACGAACTTGGGGACGGACCTTCGGGGCATATTTTGGGCGCGGCTGTGCCCGCAGCCTATTTTTATCACACGGAGGGCGCTCCCAAAGTCTTGCCCCATTCCGAGTCCGCGGATTTGCGGGCCAGCCCTCCCCAAGGCTATAGCCCACCCGCTTTTTTGGGCATTTTTGCGGCGGACGAACTTGGGGACGGACCTTCGGGGCTTATCTTTAAGGCGCTGTGCCCGCGGCCTATTTTTGGCACGCTGAGGGCGCTGCAGTCTCGCCCCATTCCGAGTCCGGCGGACAGCCCTCCCCAAGGCTATAGCCCACCCGCTTTTTTGGGCATTTTTGGCGGACGAACTTGGGGACGGACCTTCAAGGGGTTATTATTGCGCGCTGTGCTCATGCATATTTTTGGCACACGGAGGGCGCTGCAGTCTCGCCCCATTCAGAGTCCGGCGAACGAAGTCGGCCAGCCCCTCCCCCCAAGGCTATAGCCCACCCGTTTTTTGGGCATTTTTGCGGCGGACAAACCTGGGGACGGGACCATCGGGGGCTTATTTTTGGGGACGGCTGTGCCCACGGCCTATTTTGGGCACACGGAGGGTGCTCGCAAAGTCTCGCCCCATTCCGAGTCCGGCGGACGGTTGGCTAGCCCTCCCCAAGGCTATAGCCCACCCATTTTTCGGGCATTTTTACGAACTTGGGGACGGGACCTCGGGGCTTATGTTTGCTGGCTGTGCCTGCTGCCTATTTTTGGCACGCTGAGGGCGCTACAAAGTCTCGCCCATTCCGAGTCCGCGGATTTAGTGGGCCAGCCCCTCCCCAAGGCTATAGCCCACCCGCTTTTGGGCATTTTTGCGGCTTAACGAACTTGGGGACGGGATCTGGGGCTTATTTTTAGGTACGGCTGTGCCTGCGGGCCTATTTTTGGCACACGGAGAGCACTGTGAAAGTCTCGCCCCATTCTGAGTCCGCGGACGAAGTGGGCCAGCCCTCCCCAAGGCTATAGCCCACCCGCTTTTGGGCATTTTGCATGGACGAACTTGGGACGGGACCTCGGGGCTTATTTTTGGCGCAGCTGTGCCTGCAGTCCCAATTCTTTTTGGGCACACGGAGGCAGCTCGCAAAGTGTCGCCTCATTCCGAGTCCGCGGATTTAGTTGGCCAGCACCTCCCCAAGGCTATAGCCCACCTGCTTTGGGCATTTTTGCGGATGAACTTGGGGACGGACCTTCGGGGCTTATTTTTGACGCGCTGTGCCTGCGGGCCTATTTTTGGTACACGGAGGTCGATCGGAAAGTCTCGCCTCATTCCGAGTCCGCGGATGAAGTTGGCCAGCACCTCTCCCAAGGCTATAGCCCACCCGCTTTTGGGCATTTTCATGTGACGAACTTGGGGACGGGACCTTCGGGGCATATTTTTGGGTGCGAAGCTGTTCAAGCCATTTTTGGCACACGGAGGGCGCTCCCAAAGGCTCGCCTCATTCCGAGTCCGCGGACGAAGTGGCAGCCCTCCCCAAGGCTATAGCCCACCCGTTTTTTGGGCATTTTTGCGGCGGACGAACTTGGGGACGGGACCTTCGGGGGTTATTATTGGGCGCGGCTGTGCCCGCGGCATATTTTTGGCACACGGAGGGCGCTCGCAAAGTCTCGCCCCATTCAGAGTCCGGCGAACGAAGTCGGCCAGCCCCTCCCCCCAAGGCTATAGCCCACCCGTTTTTTGGGCATTTTTGCGGCGGACAAACCTGGGGACGGGACCATCGGGGGCTTATTTTTGGGCGCGGCTGTGTCCGCGGACTGTTTTTGGGACACGGAGGGCGCTCGCAAAGTCTCGTCCCATTCCAAGTCCGGCGGTCGAAGTTGGCCAGCCCCTCCCCCCAAGGCTATAGCCCACCCGTTTTTTGGGCATTTTTGCGGCGGACGAACTTGGGGACGGGACCTTCGGGGGCTTATCTTTGGGCGCGACTGTGCCCACGGCCTATTTTTGGCACGCGGAGGGCGCTCGCACAGTCTCGCCCCATTCCGAGTCCGCGGATTTAGCTGGCCAGCCCCTCCCCAAGGCTATAGCCCACCCATTTTCGGGCATTTTTATGCGGACTTAACTTGGGGACGGGACCTTCGGGGCTTATCTTTGCGCTGTGCCTGCGTCTATTTTTGGCACGCGGAGGGCGCCGCAAAGTCTCGCCTCATTCCAGGTCTGGCGGACGGCGCGCCCCCTCCCCAAGGCTATAGCCCACCCGCTTTTGGGCATTTTTGCGGGCGGACGAACTTGGGGACAGGGACCTTCGGGCATATTTTTGCGGCTGTGCCGCTGACTGTTTTTGGGACACGGAGGGCGCCGCTAAGTCTCGTCCCTGCTCCAAGTCCGCGGTCGAAGTTGGCCAACCCTCTCCCAAGGCTATAGCCCACCCGCTTTTGGGCATTTTTACGGCGGATGAACTTGGGGACGGGACTTCGGGGCTAATTTTTAGGCGTGGCTGTGCCTACGGCCTATTTTTGGCACACACGGAGGGCGCCGCAAAGTCTCTGCCCCATTCCAAGTCCGCGGATTTGTGTGGGCGGCAGCCCCTCCCTGCAAGGCTATAGCCCACCCGCTTTTGGGCATTTTGCGGCGGACGAATCTTGGGACGGACCTCGGGGCTTATCTTTGGCGCTGTGCTCAAGCGGCCTATTTTTGGCACGCTGGAGGGCGCCGCAAAGTCTCGCCCATTCCGAGTCCGGGACGGGGCCAGCCCTTCCCCAAGGCTATAGCCCACCTGCTTTTGGGCATTTTTGCGGCGGACGAACTTGGGGACGGGACCTTCGAGCATATTTTTAGCGCCTTGCACCAAGGTCCTATTTTTGAAACACGGAGGTCGCCCCCAAAGTCTCGCCCCATTCCGAGTCCGCGGACGGTTGGCCAGCCGCTCCCCCAAGGCTATAGCGCACCTGCTTTTTGGGCATTTTTTGCGGACGAACTTGGGGACGGACCTTCAGGGGCTTATTATGCGCGCTGTTCCGTGGGCATATTTTTGCACACGGAGGGCGCTTCGCAAAGTCTCGCCCCATTCAGAGTTCGCGAACGAAGTCGCCAGCCCTCCCCAAGGCTATAGCCCACCCGCTTTTGGCCATTTTTAAGTGGACGAACTTGGGGACGGACCTTCGGGGCTTTTTTGACGCTGTGCCTATGGCCTATTTTTGGCACACCGATGGCGTTCGGAAAGTCTCGGCCATTCCGAGTCCGGGCGACGTTGGCCAGCACCTCCCGTATGGATATAGCCCACCCGCTTTTGGGGCATTTTGCGGACGAACTTGGGGACGGACCTTCGGGGCTTATTTTCGACGCTGTGCCCGCTGCCCTATTTTTGGGCACACGGAGGGCAATCGCAAAGTCTCGCCCCATTCCGAGTCCAGCGACGAAATTGGCCAGCCCTTCCCCAAGGCTATAGCCCACCCGCTTTTGGGGCGGACGAACTTGGGACGGACCTTCGGGGCTTAATTTTGATTGCGCTGTGTCCGCGCTAGTTTTGGCGCACGGAGGCCGCCGCAAAGTCTCGCCCATTCCGAGTCCGGGCGGATTTCGGGGCAGCCCTCCCCCAAGGCTATAGCCAACCCGCTTGGGCATTTTTCAAGGGCGGACGAACTTGGGAACGGGACCGGGGCTTATCTTTGTGCGCTGTGCTGCCTATTTTTGCACGCGGAGGGCGCCAGTAAAGTCTCGCCCCATTCCGAGTCCGGCGGACGAGTGGCCAGCCCTCCCCAAGGCTATAGCCCACCTTTTTTGGGCATTTTTGGGGACGGGACCTCGGGTAGCATATTTTTGGCGCGCTGCACCCGCGCTCATTTTTGAAACACGGAGGTCGCCTCCCAAAGTCTCGCCTCCATTCCGAGTCCGCGGACGAAGTTGGCCAGCCGCTTCCCCAAGGCTATAGCGCACCTGCTTTTGGGCATTTTTTATGGGACGAACTTGGGGACGGGACCTTCAGGGGCTTATTATTGGGCGCGCTGTGCCTGCATATTTTTTACACTGAGGGCGCTCGCAAAGTCTCGCCCCATTCAGAGTTCGCGAACGAAGCCGGCCAGCCCTCTCCCCAAGGCTATAGCCCACCCGCTTTTGGGCATTTTTGCGGCGGACGAACTTGGGGACGGGACCTTCGGGTGCTTATTTTTAGGCGCGGCTGTGCCCGCGGCCTATGTTTGGCACACGGAGGGCACTCGCAAAGGCTTGCCCCATTCCGAGTCTGGCGGACGAACTTGGCTAGCCCCTCCCCCCAAGGCTATAGCCCACCCGTTTTTTGGGCATTTTTGCGGCGGACGAACTTGGGGACGGGACCTTTGGGCACTTATTTTTGGGCACGGCTGTGCCTGAGGCCTATTTTTGGCACACGGAGGCCGCTCGTAAAGTCTCGCCCCATTCCGGGTCCGGCGGACAAACTTGGCCGGCCCCTCCCCCCAAAGCTATAGCCCACCCATTTTTTAGGAATTTTTGCGGCGGACGAACTTAGGGACGGGACCTTCGGGCACTTATTTTTGGGTGCGGCTGTGCCCGCGTCCTATTATTGGCACACGGAGGCCGCTCGCAAAGTCTCGCCCCATTCCGATTCCGGCGGACGAACTTGGCCAGCCCATCCCCCCAAGGCTATAGCCCACCCGTTTTTTGGGCATTTTTGCGGCGGACGAAATTGGGGACGGGACCTTCGGGTGCTTATTTGTGGGCGCGGCTGTGCCCGCGGCCTATGTTTGGCACACGGAGGGCACTCGCAAAGGCTTGCCCCATTCCGAGTCCGGCGGATGAACTTGGCTAGCCCCTCCTCCCAAGGCTATAGCCCACCCGTTTTTTGGGATTTTTACGGCGGACGAACTTGGGGACGGGACCTTCGGGTGCTTATTTTTGGGTGCGGCTGTGCCTGAGGCCTTTTTTTGGCACACGGAGGGCACTCGTAAAGTCTCGCCCCATTCCGGGTCCGGCGGACAAACTTGGCCGGCCCCTCCCCCCAAGGCTATAGCCCACCCGTTTTTTGGGCATTTTTGCGGCGAAAGAACTTGGGGACGGGACCTTCGGGCACTTATTTTTGGGTGCGGCTGTGCCCGCATCCTATTTTTGGCACACGGACGCCGCTCGTAAAGTCTCGCCCCATTCCGAGTCCGGCGGACGAACTTCGCCAGCCCATCCCCCCAAGGCTATAGCCCACCCGTTTTTTGGGCATTTTTGCGGCGGACGAACTTGGGGACGGGACCTTCGGGCACTTATTTTTGGGTGCGGCTGTGCCCGCGGCCTATTTTTGGCACACAGAGGGCGCTCACAAACTCTCGTCCCATTGCGAGTCCGGCGGACGAACTTGGCCTGCCCCTCCCCCCAAGGCTATAGCCCACACCTTATTTGGGAATTTATGCGGCGGACAAACAAGGGGAAGGGACCTTCGGGCACTGATTTTTGGGTGCTGTGCCAGCGGCCTATTTTTGGCACACGGAGGGCGCCAGAAGTCTCGCCTCATTCCGAGTCCGCGGACAAACTTGGCCAGCCCTCCTCCAAGGCTATAGCCCACTCGCTTGGGCATTTTTGCGGCGGACGAACTTGGGGACGGGACCTTCGGCACTTATTTTGGGCGCGGCTGTGCCTGCTGCCTATTTTTGGCACACGGAGGGCGCCGCAAAGTCTCGCCCCATTCCGAGTCCGCAAACGGCTTGACAGCCCTTCCCCAAAGGCTATAGCCCACCTCTTTTTTGGGTATTTTTGCGGCGGACGAACTTGGGGACGGGACCTTCGGGTACTTATTTTTGGGCGCGGCTGTGTCCATGGCTTATTTTTGGCACACGGAGGGCGCTCGCAAAGTCTCGCCCCATTCCGAGTCCGCGAATCTTGGCCAGCCCTCCCCAAAGGCTATAGCCCACCTCTTTTTCGGGGTATTTTCAAGGCGGACGAACTTGGGGACGGGACCTTCGGGTACTTATTTTTGGGCGCGGCTGTGTCCATGGCTTATTTTTGGCACATGGAGGGCGCTCGCAAAGTCTCGCCCCATTCCGAGTCCAGCGGACGAACTTCGCCAGCCCCTCCCCCCAAGGCTATAGCCCACCCGTTTTTTGGGCATTTTTACGGCGGACGAACTTGGGGATGGGACCTTCGGGCACTTATTTTTGGGCGCGGCTGTGCCCGCGGCCTATTTTTGGCACACGGAGGGCGTTCGCAAAGTCTCGCCCCATTCCGAGTCCGCGGACGAATCTGGCCAGCCCTCCTCAAGGCTATAGCCCACCCTTTTTTCGGGCATTTTTGGCGGACGAACTTGGGGACGGGACCTTCGGGTGCTTATTTTTGTGTGCGGCTGTGCCCGTGGACTCATTTTTGGCACACGGAGGGCGCCGCAAAGGCTTTCCCCTATTCCGAGTCCGCGGACGAACTTGGCCAGCCCTCCCCCAAGGCTATAGCCCACCCGCTTTTTAGTCATTTTTGCGGCGGACGAACTTTGGGGACGGGATGTCGGCGCTTTTGGCGCGGCTGTGCCCGCAGCCTATTTTTGGTACACACGGAGCGCGTCAGAAGTCTTGCCTCATTCCGAGTCCGCGGACGAAGTTGACAGGCCCTCCCCCAAGGCTATAGCCCACCCGCTTGGGCATTTTGGCGGCCAACTTGGGGACGGGACCTTCGGGCGCTTATTTTTTGGCGCGGCTGTGACCGCAGCCTATTTTTGGCACACGGACTGCGCTGCAAAGTCTCGCCCATTCCGAGTCCGCGGATTTGTCTCCAGCCCTCCCCAAGGCTATAGCCCACCCGTTTTTTGGGCATTTTTGCGGCGGACGAACTTGGGGACGGGACCTTCGGGCACTTATTTTTGGGTGCGGCTGTGTCCGTAGCCTTATTTTGGCACACGGAGGGCGCTCGTAAAGTCTCGTCCCATTCCGAGTCCGGCGGACGAACTTGGACAGCCCCTCCCCCCAAGGTTATAGCCCACCCGTTTTTTGGGCATTTTTGCGGCGGACGAACTTAGGGACGGGACCTTCGGGCTCTTATTTTTGGGCGCGGCTGTGCCCTCAGCCTATTTTTGGCACACGGAGGGCGCTCGCAAAGTCTCGCCCCATTCCGAGTCCGGCAGACGAAGTTGGCCAGCCCCTCCCCCCAAGGCTATAGCCCACCCGCTGGGCATTTCAAGGGAGGACGAACTGGGGACGGGACCTTCGGGGCTTATTTTTGCGGCTGTGCCTGCTGCTCTATTTGTGGCACACGGAGGGCGCCTGCACTCGCCTGCTCCGAGTCCGGCGGACGAAGTGGGCCAGCCCTACCCCCCAAGGCTATAGCCCACCCGTTTTTGTGGCCTTTTTCCGCTGGACGAACTTGGCGCCCCGGCCTTCGGGCGGTTATTTTTTGGGCGCAGCTGAGCCCGTAGCATATTTTTGGCACACAGATGCCGCTCGCAAAGTCTCGCGCCATTCCGAGTCCGGCGGACGAAGTTTGCCAGCCCCACCCCCCAAGGCTATGCCCACCCGTTTTTGTGGCCTTTTTCCGCTGGACGAACTTGGGGCCCCGGCTTTTGGGCGGTTATTTTTGGGTGCGGCTGCGCCCGCGGCCTATTTTTGGTACACGGAGGCCGCTCGCAAAGTCTCGCACCATTCCGAGTCCGGCGGATTTGCTGGCCAGCCCCACCCCCAAGGCTATAGCCCACCCGCTTTTGTGGCCTTTTTCCGCTGGACGAACTTGGCGCCCGGCCTTCGGGCGGTTATTTTTGGCGCGGCTGTGCCTGGGTGGCTTTCTTGCACACGGAGGCCGCCAGAAGGCTCGCGCCTTCCGAGTCCGGGGCGGACGGTTGCCCAGCCCCACCCCCAAGGGCTATAGCCCACCCGGTTTTAGTGGCATTTTTCCGCTGGACGAACTTGGCGCCCGCCATCGGGTGGAAAGATTTTTGTCTCGCGGCTGTGCCCATGCCTATTTTTGGAACATGGAGGCCGCCTCAGAAGTCACGCGCCATTCCGAGTCCGGGGCGGACGGCGGGCCAGCCCCACCCCGCAACGCCATAGCCCACCCGTTTTTGTGGCCTTTTTCCGCTGGACGACCTGGGCTCCCTGGCCGTCGGGACGAAGTGGGCCAGCCCCCCCCCCAAGGCTATAGCCCACCCGTTTTTGTGGCCTTTCACCGTTGGACGAACTTGGCGCCCGCCTCGGAGGTTATTTTGCGCGCTTGCCCGCTCCTATTTTTGGAACACGGAGGCCGCTGAAGTCTCGTGCCAGTCCGAGTCCGCGGACGAAGTCGCCAGCCCCACCCCAAGGCTATAGCCCACCCGCTTTTTGTGGCCTTTTTCCGCTGGACGAACTTGGCGCCCGGCCTTCGGCAGTTATTTTTGGGCGCTGCTGTGCTCAAGCTGCCTATTTTTGGCACACGGAGGCCGCCGCAGTCTCGCGCCATTCCGAGTCCGGCGGACGAAGTTGGCCAGCCCCACCCCCCAAGGCTAAAGCCCACCCGGTGTTGTGGCCTTTTTCCGCTGGAAGAACATGGCGCCCGCCTTCGGTGGAGTTATTTTGGGCGCGGCTGTGACCGCGGCCTATTTTTAGCACACAGAGGATGCTCGCAAAGTCTCACGCCATTCCGAGTCCGGCGGACGAAGTTGCCCAGCCCCACCCCCAAGGGCTATAGCCCACCCGGTTTTGTGGCATTTTTCCGCTGGACGAACTTGGCGCCCCGGCCATCGGGTGGTTATTTTTGTCCGCGGCTGTGCCCGCGGCCTATTTTTGGAACATGGAGGCCGTTCGTAAAGTCACGCGCCATTCCGAGTCCGGCGGACGAAGTTGGCCAGCCCCACCCCGCAAGGCTAAAGCCCACCCGTTTTTGTGGCCTTTTTCCGCTGGACGAACTTGGCTCCCTGGCCTTCGGGACGAAGTTGGCCAGCCCCCCCCCCAAGGCTATAGCCCACCCGTTTTTGTGGCCTTTCACCGTTGGACGAACTTGGCGCCCCGGCCTTCGGGAGGTTATTTTTGGGCGCGGCTGTGCCCGCGGCCTATTTTTGGAACACGGAGGCCGCTCGTAAAGTCTCGTGCCAGTCCGAGTCCGGCGGACGAAGTCGGCCAGCCCCACCCCCCAAGGCTATAGCCCACCCGTTTTTGTGGCCTTTTTCCGCTGGACGAACTTGGCGCCCCGGCCTTCGGGCAGTTATTTTTGGGCGCGGCTGTGCCCGCGGCCTATTTTTGGCACACGGAGGCCGCTCGCAAAGTCTCGCGCCATTCCGAGTCCGGCGGACGAAGTTGGCCAGCCCCACCCCCCAAGGCTATAGCCCACCCGTTGTTGTGGCCTTTTTCCGCTGGACGAACTTGGCGCCCCAGCCTTCGGTGGAGCTATTTTGGGCGCGGCTGTGACCGCGTCCTATTTTTGGCACACACAGAGGATGCTCGCAAAGTCTCACGCCATTCCGAGTCCGGGACGGTTGGCCAGCCCCACTCCCTAGCAGCTATAGCCCACCCGTTGTTGTGGCCTTTTCCGCTGGACGAACTTCTCGGCCTCCCGGCCTTCGGCTGAAGATTTTGGGCGCGGCTGTGGCCGCGGCCTATTTTTGGCACACGGAGGCCGCCGCGAAAGTCTCGCGCCATTCCGAGTCCGGCGGACGGCGGCCAGCCCCACCCCCAAGGCTATAGCCCACCCGGTTTTAGGCATTTTTCCGCTTGGACGAACTTGGCGCCCGGCCATCGGGTGGTTATTTTTGTGCGCGGCTGTGCCCATGCGTCTATTTTTTTTGGCACATGGAGGCCGCAGTAAAGTCACGCGCCATTCCGAGTCCGGCGGACGAAGTTGGCCAGCCCCACCCCGCAAGGCTATAGCCCACCCGGTTTTGTGGCCTTTTTCCGCTGGACGAACTTGGGTCCCTGGCCTCGGACGGTTGGCCAGCCCCCCAAGGCTATAGCCCACCCGCTTTTGTGGCCTTTCACCGCTTGGATGAACTTGGCGCCCGGCCTTCGGGAGGTTATTTTGGGCGCGGCTGTGCCCATTTTTGAACACGGAGGCCGCCAAAGTCTCGTGCCAGTCCGAGTCCAGCGGACGGTCGGCCAGCCCCACCCTGCCAAGGCTATAGCCCACCCGCTTTGTGGCCTTTTTCCGCTGGACGAATCTTGGCGCCCGCCCAAGCCTTTTTGGCGGGCAGTTATTTTTGGCCAGCTGGCTGTGGCCTATTTTTGGCACACGGAGGCCGCCGCAAAGTCTCGCGCCATTCCGAAACCGCGGAAGTTGGCCAGCCCCCACCCCCAAGGCTATAGCCCACCTGCTTTTGTGGCCTTTTTCCGCTAGATGAACTTGGTGCCCCGGCCTCGGCGGTTATTTTTTGGGACGGCTGTGCCTGCCTGCCTATTTTTGGCACACAGAGGTCCGCCAGAAAGGCTCGCCTTTCCGAGTCCGGACGGGTTGGCCAGCCCCTCCCCCCAAGTCTATAGCCCACCCGTTTTTGTGGCATTTTTCCGCTGGACGAACTTGGCACCCCGGTCTTCGGGCGGTTATTTTTGGGCGCAGCTGTGCCCGCGGCCTATTTTTGGCACACGGAGGCCGCTCGCAAAGTCACGCGCCATTCCGAGTCCGGCGAACGAAGTTGGCCATCCCCACCCCCCAAGGCTATAGCCACCCATTTTTGTGGCCTTTTTCCGCTGGACGAACTTGGCGCCCCGGCCTTCGGGACAAAGTTGGCCAGCCCCACCCCCCAAGGCTATAGCCCACCCGTTTTTGTGGCCTTTTTCCGCTGGACGAACTTGGCGCCCCGGCCTTCGGGTGGTTATTTTTGGGCGCGGCTGTGCCCGCGGCCTATTTTTGGAACACGGAGGCCGCTCACAAAGTCTCGCGCCATTCCGAGTCCGGCGGACGAAGTCGGCCAGCCCCAACCCCCAAGGCTATAGCCCACCCGTTTTTGTGGCCTTTTTCCGGTGGACGAACTTGGCGCCCCGGCCTTCGGGCAGTTATTTTTTATCGCGGCTGTGCCCGCGGCCTATTTTTGGCACACGGAGGCCGCTCGCAAAGTCTCGCGCCATTCCGAGTCCGCGACGGTTGGCCAGCCCCACCCCAAGGCTATAGCCCATCCGCTTTTTGTGGCCTTTTTCCGCTGGACGAACTTGGCGCCGGCTTCGGTGGTTATTTTTGGGCGCTGCTGTGCTCAAGGCCTATTTTTCGAACACGGAGGCCGCCACAAAGTCTCGCGCCATTCCGGGTCCGGGCGTGATTTGGCGGGCCAGCCCCAACCCCAAGGCTATAGCCCACCCGCTTTTTGGCCTTTTTCCGCTGGATGAACTTAAGGCGGCCGGCCTTCGAGCGGTTATTTTTGGCACGGCTGTGTCCGCGGCTGGTACACGGAGGCCGCCGCCAAGTCTCGCGCCATTCCGAGTCCGGCGGACGGGTTGGCCAGCCCCACCCCCAAGGCTATAGCCCACCCGCTTTTGTTGCCTTTTTCCGCTGGACGAACTTGAGCCCCGCCTTCGGCAGTTATTTTTGGGCGCTGCTGTTCCCGCCTATTTTTACACGGAAGCCGCCGCAAAGTCTCGCGCATTCCGAAAGTCCGCGGACGGTTTGCTGTTCCAGCCCCACCCCCCAAGGCTATAGCCACCCGTTTTTTTGGCCTTTTTCCGCTGGATGAACTTGGCTCCCCGGCCTTCGGGACGAAGTTGGCCAGCCCCACCCCCCAAGGCTATAGCCCACCCGTTTTTGTGGCCTTTTTCCGCTGGACGAAGTTGGCGCCCCGGCCTTCGGTTGGTTATTTTTGCGCGCGGCTGTGCCGGCGGCCTATTTTTGGAACACGGAGGCCGCTCACAAAGTCTCGCGCCATTCCGAGTCCGGCGGACGAAGTCGGCCAGCCCCACCACCCAAGGCTATAGCCCACCCGTTTTTGTGGCCTTTTTCCGCTGGACGAACTTGGCGCCCCGGCCTTCGGGCGGTTATTTTTGGGCGCGGCTGTGCCCGCGGCCTATTTTTGGCACACGTAGGCCGCTCGTAAAGTCTCACGCCATTCCGAGTCCGGGCGGGACAAAAGTTGGCCAGCCCCAACCCCCAAGGCTATAGCCCACCCGCTTTGTGGCCTTTTCCGTTGACGAATCCTGGCGCCTGCCTTCAAGGGCGTTATTTTTGGGCGCGGCTGTGCCCGCAGCATATTTTTGGCACACGGAGGCCGCTCGCAAAGTCTCGCGCCATTCTGAGTCCGGCGGACGAAGTGGGCCAGCCCCAACCCCCAAGGCTATAGCCCACCCGTTTTTTTGGCCTTTTTCCGCTGGATGAACTTGGCGGCCCGGCCTTCGAGCGGTTATTTTTGGGCACGGCTGTGTCCGCGGCTGGTACACGGAGGCCGCTCGCCAAGTCTCGCGCCATTCCGAGTCCGGCGGACGAAGTTGGCCAGCCCCACCCCCCAAGGCTATAGCCCACCCGTTTTTGTTGCCTTTTTCGGCTGGACGAACTTGGAGCCCCGGCCTTCGGGCAGTTATTTTTGGGCGCAGCTGTGCCCGCGGCCTATTTTTGGCACACGGACGCCGCTCGCAAAGTCTCGCGCCATTCCGAGTCCGGCGGACGAAGTTGGCCAGCCCCAACCCCCAAGGCTATAGCCCACCCGTTTTTGTGGCCTTTTTCCGCTGGACGAACTTGGCGGCCCGGCCTTCGGGTGGTTATTTATGGGCGCGGCTGTGCCCGCGGCCTATTTTTGGAACACGGAGGCCGCTCGCAAAGTCTCGCGCCATTCCGAGTCCGCGGACGAAGTCGCCAGCCCCACCACCCAAGGCTATAGCCCACCCGCTTTTGTGGCCTTTTTCCGCTGACGAACTTGGCGCCTGGCCTTCGGCGGCTTATTTTTGGGCGCAGCTGTGCCCGCGGCCTATTTTGGTACACGAGGCCGCCGCAAAGTCTCACGCCATTCCGAGTCCGGGCGGACGAAGTCGCCAGCCCCACTCCCCAAGGCTATAGCCCACCCGCTTTTGTGGCCTTTTCCGTTGACGGTCTTGGCGCCCGCCTTCGGGCGTGTTATTTTTGGGTGCGGCAGCTCGCCTATTTTTTAACACGGAGGCCGCTCGCAGTCTCGTGCCATTCCGAGTCCGGCGGACGAAGTCGCCAGCCCCACCCCCAAGGCTATAGCCCACCCATTTTTGTGGCCTTTTTCCGTTGACGAACTTGGCGCCCGCCTTCGGCAGTTATTTTTGCGCTGTGCTCAAGGCCTATTTTTGGCTCAAGGAAGCCGCCGCAGTCTCGCGCCATTGCGAGTCCGGTTTGCCAGCCCCACCCCCAAGGCTATAGCCCACCCGCTTTTGTGGCCTTTCTCCGCTGGACGAACTTGGCGCCCGGCCTTCGGGCGGTTATTTTGGGCGCCTGTGCCCGGGCCTATTTTTTTGCACACGGAGGCCGCCGCAAAGTCTCGCGCCATTCCGAGTCCGGCGGAGGAAGTCTGGCCAGCCCCACCCCCTAAGGCTATAGCCCACCCGCTGCATGCTCCGCCGGACGAACTTGGAGCCCCGGCTTTCGGGTGGTTATTTTTGGTTGCGGCTGTGCCCGCGGCCTATTTTTGGCACACGGAGGCCTCTCGCAAAGTCTCGCGCCATTCCGAGTCCGGCGGACGAAGTTGGCCAGCACCACCCCCCAAGGCTATAGCCCACCCGTTTTTGTGGCCTTTTTCCGCTGGACGAACTTGGCGCCCCGGCCTTCGGGCGGTTATTATTGAGCGCGGCTGTGCCCGCGGCCTATTTTTGGCACACGGAGGCCGCTCGCAAAGTCTCGCGCCATTCCGACTCCGGCGGATGAAGTTGGCCAGCCCCACCCCCCAAGGCTATAACCCACCCGTTTTTGTGGCCTTTTTCCGCTGGACGAACATGGCGCCCCGGCCTTTGGGCGGTTATTTTTTGGCGCGGCTGTGCCACGGCCTATTTTTGGCACACGGAGGCCGCTCGCAAAGTCTCACGCCATTCCGAGTCCGGCGGACGAAGTTGGCCAGCCCCACCCACCAAGGCTATAGCACTCCCGTTTTTGTGGCCTTTTTCCGCCGGAGGAACTTGGAGCCCCGGCCTTCGGGCGGTTATTTTTGGTTGCGGCTGTGCCCGCGTCTCATTTTTGGCATCGGAGGCCGCTTCGCAGTCTCGCCATTCCGAGTCCGCGAACGGTGGGCCTAACCCCCCCAAGGCTATAGCCCACCCGTTTTTGTGGTGTTTTTCCGCCGGACGAACTTGGAGCCCCGGGCTTCGGGCGGTTATTTTTGGTTGCGGCTGTGCCCGCGGCCTATTTTTGGCACACGGAGGCCTCTCGCAAAGTCTCGCGCCATTCCGAGTCCGGCGGACGAAGTGGGCCAGCCCCACCCCCCAAGGCTATAGCCCACCCGTTTTTGTGGCCTTTTTCCGCAGGACGAACTTGGCGCCCCGGCCTTCGGGTGGTTATTTTTGGGCGCGGCTGTGCCCGCGGCCTATTTTTGACACACGGAGGCCGCTCAAAATGTCTCACGCCATTCCGAGGCCGGCGGACGAAGTGGGCCAGCCCCACCCCCCAAGGCTATGGCCCACCCGTTTTTGTGGAATTTTTCCGCTGGACGAACTTGGCGCCCCGGCCTTCGGGTGGTTATTTTTGGGCGCGGCTGTACCGCGGCCTATTTTTGGCACACGGAGGACGCTTGCAAAGTCTCGCGCCATTCCGAGTCCGGCGGACGAAGTTGGCCAGCCGCACCCCCCTAGGCTATAGCCCACCCGTTTTTGTGGCCTTTTTCCGCTGGACGAACTTGGCGCCCCTGCCTTCGGGTGGTTATTTTTTATGGCGGCTGTGCCCACTGCCTATTTTTCGCACACGGAGGCCGCTCGCAAAGTATCGCGCCATTCCGAGTCCGGCGGACGAAGTCGGCCAGCCCCACCCCCCAAGGCTATAGCCCACCCGTTTTTGTGGCCTTTTTCCGCTGGGCAACCTTGGCCCCTGCCTTCGCCGTTATTTTTGGGGGCTGTGTCTCGCTGCCTATTTTTGGCACACGGAGGTTGCAAAGTCTCGCGCCATTCCGAGTCCGCGGACGGCGGGCCAGCCCCACCCCCGAGGCTATAGCCCACCCGCTTTTGTGGCCTTTTTCCGCTGACGAACATGGCGCCCCGACCCACGGGCGGTTATTTTTGGGTGCGCTGTGTCCGAAGTCCTATTTTTGGCACACGGATGCCGCCGAAGTCTCGCCATTCAATCCGCGGACGGTTGGCCAGCCCCACTCCCCGTGGCTATAGCCCACCCGCTTTGTGGCCTTTTTCCGCTGACGAACTTGGTGCCCTGGCCTTCGGCGGTTATTTTTGGGCGCGGCTGTATCTATGCGGCTATTTTTGGCACACGG
This sequence comes from Citrus mangshanensis, assembly GCA_030449895.1. Classification (NCBI taxonomy): domain Eukaryota; kingdom Viridiplantae; phylum Streptophyta; class Magnoliopsida; order Sapindales; family Rutaceae; genus Citrus; species Citrus mangshanensis. The sequence goes on from JASUUJ010000058.1 coordinate 54,238, forward strand.
AGGCCGCCAAGTCTCGCGCCATTCCGAGTCCGCGGACGAAGTTGGACAGCCCCACCCGCCAAGGTTATAGCCCACCCGTTTGTGGCCTTTTTCCGCTGGACGATCCTTGGCGCCTGCCTTCGGCGAAACATTTATGGGCGCGGCTGTGCCCGCGCCTATTTTTGTCACACGGAGGCTGCTCGCAAAGTCTCGCGCCATTCCGAGTCCGGCGGACGGTTGGCCAGCCCCACCCCAAGGCTATAGCCCACCCGTTTTTGTGGCCTTTTTCCGCTGGACGAACTTGGCGCCCCGGCCTTCGGGCAGTTATTTTTGGGCGCGGCTGTGCCCGCAGCCTATTTTTTTCACACGGAGGCTGCTCGCAAAGTCTCACGCCATTCCGAGTCCGGCGGACGAAGTTGGCCAGCCCCACCCCCCAAGGCTATAGCCCACCCGTTTTTGTGGCCTTTTTCCGCTGGACGAACTTGGTGCCCCGGCCTTCGGGCAGTTATTTTTGGGCCCGGCTGTGTCCGCGGCCTATTTTTGGCACACGGGGGATGCTCGCAAAGTCTCGCCCCATTCCGAGTCCGGCGGACGAACTTGGCCAGCCCCTCTCCCCAAGGCTATAGCCCACCCGTTTTTTGGGCATTTTTGCGGCGGACGAACTTGGGGACGGGACCTTCGGGGGCTCATTTTTGGGCGAGGCTGTGCCCACGGACTATTTTTTGCACACGGAGGGCGCTCGCAAAGTCTCGCTGCATTCCGAGTCCGGCGGACGAAGTGGGCCAGCCCCTCCCCCCAAGGCTATAGCCCACCCATTTTTTGGGCGTTTTTGCGGCGGACGAACTTGGGGAAGGGACCTTCGGGGGCTTATTTTTGGGCGCGGCTGTGCTTGTGGCCTATTTTTATCACACGGAGGGCGCTCGCAAAGTCTCGCCGCATTCCGACTCCGGCGGACGAAGTGGGCCAGCCCCTCCCCCCAAGGCTATAGCCCACCCATTTTTTGGGCATTTTTGCGGCGGACGAACTTGGGGACGGGACCTTCGGGGGCTTATTTTTGGGCGAGGCTGTGTCCACGGCCTATGTTTGGCAGACGGAGGCCGCTCGCAAAGTCTCGCCCCATTCCGAGTCCGGGCGGATTTGTTGGTAGCCCCCTCCCCAAGGCTATAGCCCACCCGCTTTTTGGGAATTTCATGGACGAACTTGGGGACGGGACCTTCTGAGCTTTATTTTTTTGCGCTGTGCCCGCGCTATTTTTGCACACGGAGGGCGCTCGCAAAGTCTCGCCAGCATTCCGAGTCCGCGGACGAAGTGGGCCAGCCCTCCCCCCAAGGCTATAGCCCACCCATTTTTGGGCATTTTTGCATGGGGACGAACTTGGGGAAAGGACCTTCGGGGCTGATTTGGCGCTGTGTCCGTGGGCCTATTTTTGGCACACGGAGGGCGTTCCGCAAAGTCTCACCGCATTCCGAGTCCGGGGACGGCGGGCCAGCCCTCCCCAAGGCTATAGCCCACCCATTTTTGGGCATTTTTCGCCATGGACGAACTTGGGGACGGACCTTCGGGGCTTATTTATGGGCGTGGCTGTACCCGCCTATTTTTGCACACGGAGGGCGCCGCAGTCTCGCCCCATTCCGAGTTCGGCGGACGAAGTTGGCCAGCCCCTCCCCCCAAGGCTATAGCCCACCCATTTTTTGGGCATTTTTGCGGCGGACGAACTTGGGGACGGGACCTTTGGGGGCTTATTTTTGGGCGAGACTGTGCCCGTGGCCTATTTTTGGCACACGGAGGGCGCTCACAAAGTCTCGCCGCATTCCGAGTCCGGCGGACGAAGTTGGCCAGCCCCTCCCCCCAAGGCTATAGCCCTCCCGTTTTTTGGGCATTTTTGCGGCGGACGAACTTGGGGACGGGACCTTCGGGGGCTTATTTTTGGGCGAGGCCTTGCCGGTGGCCTATTTTTGGCACACGGAGGGCGCTCGCAAAGTCTCGCCGCATTCCGAGTCCGGCGGACGAAGTGGGCCAGCCCCTCCCCCCAAGGCTATAGCCCACCCGTTTTTTGGGCATTTTTGCGGCGGACGAACTTGGGGACGGACCTTCGGGGCTTAGTTTGGGTATGGCTGTGCCTGCGCCTATTTTTGGCACACGGACGGCACTCGAAAGTCTCACCTCATTCCGAGTCCGCGGACGAACTTGGCCAGCCCCTCCCCAAGGCTATAGCCCACCCGCTTTTGGGCATTTTTGGCAAGGACGAACTTGGGGACGGACTCGGGGTTCATTTTTTGGGCGCCAAGCTGTGCCAAGCGCCTTTTTTTGGCACACGGAGGGCGCTCGCAAAGTCTCGCCGCGTTCCGAGTCCGGCGGACGAAGTGGGCCAGCCCCTCCCCCCAAGGCTATAGCCCACCCATGTTTTGGGCATTTTTGCGGCGGACGAACTTCAGGGGCTTATTTTTGGGCGCGGCTGTGCCCGAAGCCTTTTTTGGGCACACGAAGGGCGCTCGTAAAGTCTCGCCGCATTCCGAGTCCTGCGGACGGCGGGTTAGCCTCCCCCAAGGCTATAGCCCACCTATTTTTGGGCATTTTGCGGCGGACGAACTTGGGGATGGGACCTTCGGGCTTATTTTTGGGCGCTGCAGTGCCCGCAGCCTATTTTTGCACACGGAGGGCGCTTGCAAAGTCTCGCCTCCATTCCGAGTCCGAAGGACGAAAGTGGGCCAGCCCGGCCCCAAGGCTATATCCCACCCGCTTTTTGGGCATTTTTGCAGCGGATTTAACATGGGGACGGGACCGCCGGGGCTTATTTTTGGCGCTGTAGTGCCTGCGGCTATTTTTGGCACACGGAGGGCGCTTGCAAAGTCTCGCTCCATTCCGAGTCCGGCGGACGAAGTTGGCCAGCCCCTCCCCCCAAGGCTATAGCCCACCCGTTTTTTGGGCATTTTTGCGGCGGACGAACATGGGGACAGGACCCTCGGGGGCTTATTTATGGGCGCGGTTGTGCCCGCGGCCTATATTTGGCACACGGAGGGCGCTCGTAAAGTCTCGCCCCATTCCGAGTCCGGCGGACGAAGTTGGCCAGCCCCTCCCCCCAAGGCTATAGCCCACCCGTTTTTTGGGCATTTTTGCGGCGGACGATCTTGGGGACGGGACCCTCGGGGGCTTATTTTTGGGCGCTGCTGTGCCCGCGGCCTATTTTTGGCACACGGAGGGTGCTCGCAAAGTCTCGCCCCATTCCGAGTCCGGCGTAGTTGGCCAGCCCCTCCCCCCAAGGCTATAGCCCACCCGTTTTTTGGGCATTTTTGTGGCGGACGAACATGGGGACGGGACCTTCGGGGGCTTATTTTTGGGTGTGGCTGTGCCCGCGGCCTATATTTGGCACACGGAGTGCGGTCGCAAAGTCTCGCCCCATTCCGAGTCCGGCGGACGAACTTGGCCAGCCCCTCCCCCCAAGGCTATAACCCACCCCTTTTTTGGGCATTTTTGCGGCGGACGAACTTGGGGACGGGACCTTCGGGGGCTTATTTTTGGGCGAGGCTGTGTCCGCGGCCTATTTTCGGCGCACAGAGGGTGCTCGCAAAGTCTCGCCCCATTCCGAGTCCGGCGGACGAAGTTGGCCAGCCTCTCCCCCCAAGGCTATAGCCCACCCGTTTTTTGGGCATTTTTGCGGCGGACGAACTTGGGGACGGGACCTTCGGGAGCTTATTTTTGGGTGCGGCTGTGCCCGTAGCCTATTTTTGGCACACGGAGGGCGCACCAAAAGTCACACCCCATTCCGAGTCCGCGGACGATCCTGCCAGCCCTCCCCCAAGGCTATAGCCCCACCCGCTTTTTGGGCATTTTGCGGGACGAACATGGAGACGGGACCTTCGGGGCTCATTTGGGCGCGGCTGTGCCCGTGGCCTATTTTTGGCACACGGAGGGCGCTCGCAAAGTCTCGCCGCATTCCGAGTCCGGCGGACGAAGTGGGCCAGCCCCTCCCCCCAAGGCTATAGCCCACCCATTTTTTGGGCATTTTTGCGGCGGACGAACTTCAGGGGCTTATTTTTGGGTACGGCTGCGCCCGAAGCCTTTTTTTGGTACACGAAGGGCGCTCATAAAGTCTCGCCGCATTCCTAGTCCGGCGGACGAAGTGGGCCAGCCCCTCCCCCCAAGGCTATAGCCCACCCATTTTTTGGGCATTTTTGCGGCGGACGAACATGGGGACGGGACCTTCGGGGGCTTATTTTTGGGTGCGGCAGCGCCCGCTGCCTATTTTTGGCACACGGAGGGCGCTCGCAAAGTCTCGCTCCATTCCGAGTCCGGCGGACGAAGTTGGCCAGCCCGTCCCCCCAAGGCTATAGCCCACCCGTTTTTTGGGCATTTTTGCGGCGGACGAACATGGGGACGGACCTCGGGCTTATTTTTGGGCGTTGTGCCCGGCCTATTTTTGGCACACGGAGGGTGCTCGCAAAGTCTCGCCCCATTCCGAAAGGGCGGACGAAGTGGGCCAGCCCTCCCCCAAGGCTATAGCCCACCCGCTTTTTTGGGCATTTTGGGGGACGAATTTGGGGGACGGGACCCTTGGGGGCTTATTTTTGGGCGGCAGTGCCCGTGAGCCTATTTTTGGCACACAGGGCGCCATAAAGTCTCGCTCCATTCCGAGTCCGGCGGACGAGTTGGCCAGCCCGTCCCCCTAAGGCTATAGCCCACCCGCTGGGCATTTTGCGGCAGACGAACTTGGGGACGGGACCTTCGGGGCTTATTTTGGGCGCGGTTGTGCCGCTGCCTATTTTTGGCCCACGGAGGGCACTCGCAAAGTCTCGCCTCCATTCCGAGTCCGGGACGAAGTTGGCCAGCCCGTCCCCAAGGCTATAGCCCACCCGCTTTTTGGGCATTTTTGCGGCAGACGAACTTGGGGACGGGACCTTCGGGCTTATTTTTGGTTGTGCTCAAGGCCTATTTTTGGCCCACGGAGGGCACTCCCGCAAAGTCTCGCCCCATTCCGAGTCCGGACGGTTGGCCAGCCCCTCCCCAAGGCTATAGCCCACCCGCTTTTGGGCATTTTTATGCGGACGAATTTGGGGACGGGACCCTCGGGGCTTATTTTGGGCTGCAGTGCCCGTAGCCTATTTTTGGCACACGGAGGGCGCCGCAAAGTCTCGCCCCATTCCGAGTCCGGGACGAGGCCAGCCCCCCTCAAGCCTATAGCCCACCTGCTTTTTTGGGTATTTTGCGGTGGGTGGACGAACTTGGGGACGGGACCTTCGGGGGCTTATTTTTGGGCGCGGTTGAGCCCGCGGCCTATTTTTGGCACACGGAGGCGCTCAAAAAGTCTCGCCCCATTCCGAGTCCGGCGGACGAAGTTGGCCAGCCCCTCCCCCCAAGGCTATAGCCCACCCGTTTTTGGGCATTTTTGCGGCGGACGAACTTGGGGACGGGACCTTCGGGGGCTTAGTTTTGGGCGCGGCTGTGCCCGTACACTATTTTTGGCACATGGAGGGCGCTAGCAAAGTCTCACCCCATTCCGAGTCCAGCGGAAGAAGTTGGCCAGCCCGTCCCCCCAAGGCTATAGCCCACCCGTTTTTTGGGTATTTTTGCGGCGGACGAACTTGGGGACGTGAACTTCGGGGGCTTATTTTTGGGTACGGCTGTGCCCACGGCCTATTTTTGGCACACGGAGGGTGCTCGCTAAGTCTCTCCCGATTCCGAGTCCGGCGGACGAAGTTGGCCAGCCCCTCCCCCCAAGGCTATAGCCCACCCGTTTTTTGGGCATTTTTGCGGCGGACGAACTTGGGGATGGGACCTTCGGGCGCTTATTTTTGGTCGCGGCTGTGCCCACGTACTATTTTTGGCACACGGAGGGCGCTCGCAAAGTCTGGCCCCATTCCGAGTCCGGCGGACGAACTTGGCCAGCCCCTGCCCCCAAGGCTATAGCCCACCCATTTTTTGGGCATTTTTACGGCGGACGAACTTGGGGACGGGACCTTCGGGGGATTAGTTTTGGGCGCGGCTATGCCCGCGGCCTGTTTTTGGAACACGGAGGGCGCTCGCAAAGTCTCGCCCCATTCCGAGTCCGGCGGACGAACTTGGCCAGCCCCTTCCCCCAAGGCTAAAGCCCACCCGTTTTTTGGGCATTTTGCAAGCGGATGAACTTGGGGACGGACCTTCGGGGCTTATTTTTGGGCGCGGCTGTGCCGAGGCCTATTTTTGGCACACGGAGGGCGCTTGCAAAGTCCCGCCCCATTCCGAGTCCGGACAAGTTGGCCAGCCCTCCCCCAGGCTATAAGCAGACCCATTTTAGGCATTTTTTGGACAAACTTAGGGACGGGACCTTCGGGGGCTTATTTTTGGGTGAGGCTATGCCCGCGGCCTATTTTTGGCACACGGAGGGCACTCACAAAGTCTCACCCCTTCCGAGTCCGGCGGACGAACTTGGCTAGCCCCTCCCCCCAAGCCGATAGCCCACCCGTTTTTTGGGAATTTTTGCGACGGACGAACATGGGGACGGGACCTTCGGGGGCTTATTTTTGGACGCGGCTGTGTCCGCGGCCTATTTTTGGCACACGTAGTGCGCTCGCAAAGTCTCGCCCCATTCCGAGTCCGGCGGACGAACTTGGCCAGCCCCTTCCCCCAAGGCTAGAGCCCACCCGTTTTTTGGGCATTTTTGCGGAGGATGAACTTGGGGACGGGACCTTCGGGGGCTTATTTTTGGGCGCGGCTGTGCCCGCGGCCTATTTTTGGCACACGGAGGGCGCTCGCAAAGTCTCGCCCCATTCCGAGTCCGGTGGACGAACTTGGCTAGCCCCTCCCCCCAAGGCTATAGCCCACCCGTTTTTTGTGCATTTTTGCGGCGGACGAACTTGGGGACGGGGCATTCGGGGGCTTATTTTTGGTCGCGGCTGTGCCCACGGCCTATTTTTGGCACACGGAGGGCACTCACAAAGTCTCGCCTCATTCCGAGTCCGGCGGACGAACTTGGCTAGCCCCTCCCCCCAAGGCTGTAGCCCACTCGTTTTTTGGGGATTTTTGCGGCGGACGAACTTTGGGACGGGACCTTCGGGGGCTTATTTTTGGGCGCGGCTGTGCCCGTGGCATATTTTTCAAACACAGAGGGCGCTCGCAAAGTCTCGTCCCATTCCGAGTCCGGCGGACGAAGTTGGCTAGCCCCTCCCCCCAAGGCTATAGCCCACCCGTTTTTTGGGCATTTTTGCGGCGGACGAACTTGGGGACGGGACCTTCGGGGGCTTAATTTTGGCGCGACTGTACCCCCGGCCTATTTTTGGCACACGGAGGGCGCTCGCAAAGTCTCGCCCCATTCCGAGTCCGGCGGACGAAGTTGGCCAGCCCCTCCCCCCAAGGCTATAGCCCACCCGTTTTTTGGGAATTTTTGCGGCGGACGAACTTGGGGACGGGACCGTCGGGGGCTTATTTTTGGGCGCGGCTGTGCCCCCGCCCTATTTTTGGCACACGGAGGGCGCTCGCAAAGTCTTGCCCCATTCCGAGTCCGGCGAACGAAGTTGGCCAGCCCCTCCCCCCAAGGCTATAGCCCACCCGTTTTTTGGGCATTTTTGCGACGGACGAACTTGGGGACGCGACCTTCGGGGGCTTATTTTTGGTGCGGCTGTGCCCCCGGCCTATTTTTGGCACACGGAGGGTGCTCGCAAAGTCTCGTCCCATTCCGAGTCCGGCGGACGAACTTGGCTAGCCCCTCCCCCCAAGGCTATAGCCCACCCGTTTTTTGGGCATTTTTGCGGCGGACGAACTTGGGGACGGGACCTTCGTGGGCTTATTTTTGGCACGGCTGTGCCCCCGGCCTATTTTTGGCACACGGAGGGCGCTCACAAAGTCTCGCCTCATTCCGAGTCCGGCGGACGAACTTGGCTAGCCCCTCCCCCCAAGGCTATAGCCCACCCATTTTTTGGGCATTTTTGCGGCGGACGAACTTGGGGACGGGACCTTCGGGGGCTTAATTTTGGCGCGACTGTGCCACCGGCCTATTTTTGGCACATGGAGGGTGCTCGCAAAGTCTCGCCCCTTTCCGAGTCCGGCGGACGAAGTTGGCCAGCCCCTCCCCCCAAGGATATAGCCCACCCGTTTTTTGGGCATTTTTGCGGGGGACGAACTTGGGACCTTCGGGGGGTTATTTTTGGTCGCGGCTGTGCCAGCGGCCTATTTTTGGCACATGTAGGGCGCTCGCAAAGTCTCGCCCCATTCTGAGTCCGGCGGACAAAGTTGGCCAGCCCCTCCCCCCAAGGCTATAGCCCACCCGTTTTTTGGGCATTTTTGCGACGGACGAACTTGGGGACGGGACCTTCGGGGGCTTAGTTTTGGGCACGGCTGTGCCCGTGGCCTATTTTTAGCACACGGAGGGCGCTCGCAAAGTCTCGCCCCATTCCGAGTCCGGTGGACGAACTTGGCTAGCCCCTCCCCCCAAGGCTATAGCCCACCCGTTTTTTGTGCATTTTTGCGGCGGACGAACTTGGGGACGGGACCTTCGGGGGCTTATTTTTTGTCGCGGCTGTGCCCACGGCCTATTTTTGGCACACGGAGGGCACTCACAAAGTCTCGCCTCATTCCGAGTCCGGCGGACGAACTTGGCTAGCCCCTCCCCCCAAGGCTGTAGCCCACTCGTTTTTTGGGCATTTTTGCGGCGGACGAATTTGGGGACGCGACCTTCGATGGCTTATTTTTGGGCGCAGCTGTGCCCGTGGCATATTTTTCAAACACAGAGGGCGCTCGCAAAGTCTCGCCCCATTCCGAGTCCGGCGGACGAAGTTGGCTAGCCCCTCCCCCCAAGGCTATAGCCCACCCATTTTTTGGGCATTTTTGCGGCGGACGAACTTGGGGACGGGACCTTCGGGGGCTTAATTTTGGCGCGACTGTGCCCCCGGCCTATTTTTGGCACACGGAGGGCACTCACAAAGTCTCGCCTCATTCCGAGTCCGGCGGACGAACTTGGCTAGCCCCTCCCCCCAAGGCTATAGCCCACCCGTTTTTTGGGCATTTTTGCGGCGGACGAACTTGGGGACGGGACCTTCGGGGGCTTAATTTTGGCGCGACTGTGCCCCCGGCCTATTTTTGGCACACGGAGGGTGCTCGCAAAGTCTCATCCCATTCCGAGTCCGGCGGACGAACTTGGCTAGCCCCTCCCCCCAAGGCTATAGCCCACCCGTTTTTTGGGCATTTTTGCGGCGGACGAACTTGGGGACGGGACCTACAGGGGCTTATTTTTGGCTGCGACTGTGCCCGCGGCCTATTTTTGGCATACGGAGGGTGCTCGCAAAGTCTCGCCCCTTTCCGAGTCCGGCGGACGAAGTTGGCCAGCCCCTCCCCCCAAGGATATAGCCCACCCGTTTTTTGGGCATTTTTGCGGCGGAAGAAGATGGGGACGGGACCTTCAGGGGCTTATTTTTGGGCGCGGCTGTGCCCGCGTCCTATTTTTGGCACACGGTGGGCGGTCGCAAAGTCTCGCCCCATTCCGAGTCCGGCGGACGAAGTGGGCCAGCCCCTCCCCCCAAAGCTATAGCCCACCCGTTTTTTGGGCATTTTTCCGTCGTACGAACTTGGGGACGGGACCTTCGGGAGCTTATTTTTGGGAGCGGCTGTGCCCACAGCCTATTTTTGGCACACGGAGGGCGCTCGCAAAGTCTCGCTCCATTCCAAGTCCGGCGGACGAAGTCGGCCAGCCCCTCCCCCCAAGGCTATAGCCCACCCGTTCTTTGGGCATTTTTGCGGCGGACGAACTTGGGGACGGGACCTTCGGGGGCTTATTTTTGGGTGCGACTGTGCCCGCGGCCTATTTTTGGCACATGGAGGCCGCTCGCAAAGTCTCGCCCCATTCCTAGACCGGCGGACAAAGTGGGCCAGCCCCTCCCCCAAAGGCTATAGCCCACTGTTTTTTTGGCATTTTTGCGGCGGACGAACTTGGGGACGGGACCTTCGGGGGCTTATTTTTGGGCGCGACTGTGCCCGCGGCCTATTTTTGGGACACAGATGGCGCTCGCAAAGTCTCGCCCCATTCCGAGTCCGGCGGACGTTGTTGGCCAGCCCCTCCCCCCAAGGCTATAGCCCACCCGTTTTTTGGGCATTTTTGCTGCGGACGAACTTGGGGACGGGACCTTCGGGGGCTTATTTTTGGGTACGGATGTGCCCGCAGCCTATTTTTGGTACGCGGAGGGCGCTCGCAAAGTCTCGCCCCATTTCGAGTCCGGCGGACGAAGTGGGCCAGCCCCTCCCCCCAAGGCTATAGCCCACCTGTTGTTTGGGTATTTTTGCGGCGGACGAACTTGGGGACGGGATCTTCGGGGGCTTATTTTTGGGAGTGGCTATGCCCGCGGCCTATTTTTGGCACACGGAGGGCGCTCGCAAAGTCTCGCCTCATTCCGAGTCCGGCGGACGAAGTTGGCCAGCCCCTCCCCCCAAGGCTATAGCCCACCCGTTTTTTGGGCATTTTTGAGGCGGACGAACTTCGGGACGGGACCTTCGGGGACTTATTTTTTGACGCGGCCGTGCCCGCGGCCTATTTTTGGCACACCGAGGGCGCTCGTAAAGTCTCGCCCCATTCCGAGTCCGGCGGACGAAGTTGGCCAGCCCCTCCTCCCAAGGCTATAGCCCACCCGTTTTTTGGGCCATTTTTGCGGCGGACGAACTTGGGGACGGGACCTTCGGGGGTTTATTTTTGGGCGTGGCTGTGCGCGCGCCCTATTTTTGGCACACGGAGGGCGCTCGCAAAGTGTCGCCCCATTCCGAGTCCGGCGATTTAGTTGGCCAGCCCCTCCCCAAGGCTATAGCCCACCCGTTTTTGGGCATTTTTGGCGGACAAACTTGGGGACGGGACCTTCGGAGCTTATTTTTGGGCGCGGCTGTGCTCGCAGCCTATTTTAGCACAGAGGGCGCTCGCAAACTCTCGCCCATTCCGAGTCCGGCGGATTGCTGGCCAGCCCCTCCCCAAGGCTATAGCCCACCCGTTTTTTGGGCATTTTTGCGGCGGACAAACTTGGGGACGGGACCTTCGGGAGCTTATTTTTGGGCGCGGCTGTGCTCGCAGCCTATTTTTGGCACACAGAGGGCGCTCGCAAACTCTCGCCCCATTCCGAGTCCAGCGGACGAAGTTGGCCAGCCCCTCCCCCCAAGGCCATAGCCCACCCGTTTTTTGGGCATTTTTGCGGCGGACGAACTTGGGGACGGGACCTTCGCGGGATTATTTTTGGATGCGGCTGTGCCTGCGGCCTATTTTTGGCACACGGATGGCGCTCGCAAAGTCTCGCCCCATTCCGAGTCCGGCGGACGAAGTTGGCCAACCCCTCCCCCCAAGGCTATAACCCACCCATTTTTTGGGCATTTTTGCGGCGGACGAACTTGGGGACGGGACCTTCAGGGGCTTATTTTTGGGCGCGGCTGTGCCCGCGAGCTATTTTTGGCACACGGAGGGCGCTCGCAAAGTCTCGCCCCATTCTGAGTCCGGCGGAGGAAGTGGGCCAGGCCCTCCCCCCAAGGCTATAGCCCACCCGTTTATTGGGCATTTTTGCGGCGGACGAACTTGGGGACGGGACCTTCGGTGGCTTATTTTTGGGCGTGGCTGTGCCCGCGGCCTAGTTTTGGCACACGGAGGGTGCTCGCAAAGTCTCGCCCCATTCCGAGTCCGGCGGACGAAGTTAGCCAGCCATTCCCCCCAAGGCTATAGCCCACCCGTTTTTTGGGCATTTTTTCGGCGGACGAACTTGGGGTCGGGACCTTCGGGGGTTTATTTTTGGGCGCGGCTGTGCCTGCAGCCTATTTTTGGCACACAGAGGGCGCTCGCAAAGTCTCACCCCATTCCGAGTCCGGCGGACGAAGTTGGCCAGCACCTCCCCCCAAGGCTATAGCCGACCCATTTTTTGGGCATTTTTGAGGCGGACGAACTTGGGGACGGGACCTTCGGGGGGTAATTTTTGGGCGCGGCCGTGCCCACGGCCTATTTTTGGCGCACGGAGGGCGATCGTAAAGTCTCGCCCCATTCCCAGTCCGGCGGGCGAAGTTGGCCAGCCCCTCCCCCCAAGGCTATGCCCACCCGTTTTTTGGGCATTTTTGCGGCGGACGAACTTGGGGACGGGACCTTCGGGGGCTTATTTTGGGGCGCGGCTGTGCCTGTGGCACTATTTTTGGCACACGGAGGGCGCTTGCAAAGTCTCGTCCCATTCCGAGTCCGGCGGACGAAGTTAGCCAGCCCCTCCCCCCAAGGCTATAGTCCACCCGTTTTTTGGGCATTTTTGCGGCGGACGAACTTGGGGACGAGACCTTCGGGGGCTTATTTTTTTTGCGTGGCTGTACCTGCGCCCTATTTTTGGCACACGGAGGGCGCTCGCAAAGTCTCGCCGCATTCCGAGTCCGGCGGACGAAGTTGGCCAGCCCCTCCCCCCAAGGCTATAGCCCACCCGTTTTTTGGGCATTTTTGCGGTGGGCGAACTTGGGGACGGGACCTTCGGGGGCTTATTTTTGGGCGCGGCTGTGACCGTGTCCTATTTTTGGCATACGGAGGCCTCTCGCAAAGTCTCGCCCCATTCCGAGTCCGGTGGACGAAGTTGGCCAGCCCCTCCCCCCAAGGCTATGCCCACCCGTTTTTTGGGCATTTTTGCGGCGGACGAATTTGGGGACGGGACCTTCAGGGGCTTATTTTTGGGCGCGGCTGTGCCCGCAGCCTATTTTTGCACACGGAGGGCGCTCACAAAGTGTCGCCTCATTCCGAGTCCGGCGGACGAAGTTGGCCAGCCCCTCCCCCCAAGGCTATAGCGCACCCGTTTTTTGCGCATTTTTGCGGCGGACGAACTTGGGGACGGGACCTTCGGGGGCTTATTTTTGGACGCGGCTGTGCCCGCGGCCTATTTTTGGCACACGGATGGCGCTCGCAAAGTCTCGCCCCATTCCGAGTCCGGCGGACGAAGTTGGCCAACCCCTCCCCCCAAGGCTATAACCCACCCATTTTTTGGGCATTTTTGCGGCGGACGAACTTGGGGACGGGACCTTCAGGGGCTTATTTTTGGGCGCGGCTGTGCCCGCGAGCTATTTTTGGCACACGGAGGGCGCTCGCAAAGTCTCGCTCCATTCCGAGTCCGAGCGGACGAGTGGGCCAGCCCTCCCCCAAGGCTATAGCCCACCCGCTTTCTTGGGCATTTTTTCGGGCGGACGAACTTGGGGTCGGGACCTTCGGGCTTATTTTTGGGCGCGCTGTGCCCGCAGCCTATTTTTGCACACGGAGGGCGCCGCAAAGTGTCGCCATTCTGAGTCCGGCGGACGGCGGCCAGCCCTCCCCCAAGGCTATAGCCCACCCGCTTTTGCGCATTTTGCGGCGGACGAACTTGGGGACGGACTTCGGCGGCTTATTTTTGGGCGCGCTGTGCCTGCGGCCTATTTTTGGGACATGGAGGCCGCTGCGCAAAGTCTCGCCCATTCCGAGTCCGGGCGAAAGTTGGCCAGCCCCTCCCCAAGGCTATAGCCCACCCGCTTTTTGGGCATTTCGGCGGACGAACTTGGGGACGGGACCTTCGGGGCTTATTTTTGGCGCGCTGTGCCTCGGCACTATTTTTGGCATACGGAGGGCGTTCGCAGTCTCGCCCCATTCCGAGTCCGGCAGACGGTTACCCAGCCATTCCCCCAAGGCTATAGCCCACCCGCTTTTGGGCATTTTGCGGCGGACGAACTTGGGGACGGGACCTTCGGGGCTTATTTTTTGCGGCTGTGCCTGCGCTAATTTGGCACACAGATGGCGCTGCAAAGTCTCGCCCCATTCCGAGTCCGGCGGGACAGTTGGCCAGCCCCTCCCCAAGGCTATAGCCCACCCGCTTTTTAGGCCAATTTCACGGGACGAACTTGGGGACGGGATCTCGGGGCTTATTTTTGCGCTGCGCCCGCGGCCTATTTTTGGCACACAGAGGGTGCTCGCAAAGTCTCGCCCCATTCCGAGACCGGCCGAAGTTGGCCAGCCCTCCCAAGGCTATAGCTCACCCGCTTTTGGGCATTTTTGCGGCGGACGAACTTGGGGACGGGACCTTCGGGGCTTATTTTTGGGCGCGGCTGTGCCTGTGGCCTAATATTGGCACACGGAGGGCGCCGTAAGTCTCGCCGCATTCCGAGTCCGGCGGACGGTGGGCCAACACTCCCAAGGCTATAGCCCACCTGTTTTGGGCATTTTTATGCGATGAACTTGGGGAAGGGACCTTCGTGGGCTTATTTTTTGCACGGCTGTGCCCGGCCTATTTTTGCACACGGAGGGCACTCGCAAAGTCTCGCCCCATTCCGAGTCCGCGGACGAAGTCAGCCAGCCTCCCCAAGGCTATAGGCCACCCGTTTTTTGGGCATTTTTGCGGCGGACGAACTTGGGGACGGGACCTTCGGGGTTTATTTTTGGGCGGGGCTGTCCCCGCGGCCTATTTTTGGCACACGGAGGGCGCTCGCAAAGTCTCGCCCCATTCCGAGTCCGGCGGACGAAGTCGGCCAGCCCCTCCCCGCAAAGCTATAGCCCACCCGTTTTTTGGGCATTTTTTCGGTGGATGAACTTGGGGACGGGACCTTCGGGGGCTTATTTTTGGGAGCGTCTGTGCCCGCGGCCTATTTTTGGCGCACGGCGGGCGCTCGCAAAGTCTCGCCCCATTCCAAGTCCGGCGGACGAAGTTGGCTAGCCCCTCCCCCCAAGGCTATAGCCCACCCGTTCTTTGGGCATTTTTGCGGCGGACGAACTTGGGTACGGGACCTTCGGGGGCTTATTTTTGGGCGCGGCTCTGTTCGCGGCCTATTTTTAGCACACGGAGGGCGTTCGCAAAGTCTCTTCCCATTCCAAGTCCGGCGGACGAAGTTGGCCAGCCCCTCCCCCAAAGGCTATAGCCCACCCTTTTTTGGGCATTTTTGCGGCGGACGAACTTTGGGACGGGACCTTTGGGGGCTTCTTTTTGGGTGCGGCTGTGCCCGAGGCCTATTTTTGGCACACGGAGGGCGCTCGTAAAGTCTCGCCCCATTCCGAGTCCGGCGGGCGAAGTGGGCCAGCCCCTCCCCCCAAGGCTATAGCCCACTGTTTTTTGGGCATTTTTGCGGCGGACGAACTTGGGGATGGGACCTTCGGGTGCTTATTTTTGGGCGCGGCTCTACCCGCGGCCTATTTTTGGCATACGGAGGGCGCTCACAAAGTCTCGTCCCATTCCATGTCAGGCGGACGAAGTTGGCCAGCCCCTCCCCCAAAGGCTATAGCCCACCCGTTTTTTGGGCATTTTTGCGTCGGTCGAACATGGGGACGGGACCTTCGGGGGCTTATTTTGGGTGCGGCTGAGCCCGCGGCCTATTTTTGGCACACGGAGGGCGCTCACAAAGTCTCGCCCCATTCCGAGTCCGGCGGACGAAGTTGGCCAGCCTCTACCCCCAAGGCTATAGCCCACCCGTTTTTTGGGCATTTTTGCGGGGGGACGAACTTGGGGACGGGACCTTCGGGGGTTATTTTTGGGCGCGGCTGTGCCTGCGGCCTATTTTTGGCACACGGAGGTTGTTCGCAAAGTCTCGCCCCATTCCGAGTCCGGCGGACGAAGTTGGCCAGCGCCTCCCCCCTAGCCTATAGCGCACCCGTTTTTTGGGCATTTTTTCGGCGGACGAACTTGGGGACGGGACCTTCGGGGGCTTATTTTTGGGCGCGGCTGTGACCGCGGCCTATTTTTGGCACACGGAGGGCGCTCGCAAAGTCTCGCCCCATTCCGAGTCCGGCGGACGAAGTTGGCCAGCCGCACCCCCCAAGGCTATAGCCCACCCATTTTTTGGGCATTTTTGTGGCGGACGAACTTGGGGACGGGACCTTCGGGGGCTTCTTTTTGGATGCGGCTGTGCCCGCGGCCTATTTTTGGCACACGGAGGGCGTCAGAAGTCTCGCCCCATTCCGAGTCCGCGGGCGAGTGGCCAGCCCTCCCCAAGGCTATAGCCCACCCGCTTTTGGGCATTTTTGCGCGGTCGAACATGGGGACGGGACCTTCGGGGCTTATTTTTGGGCGCGCTGAGCCCGCGGCCTATTTTTGGCACACGGAGGCGTTCGTAAGTCTCACCCCATTCCGAGTCCGGCGGACGAAGTTGCCCCTACCCCCAGGCTATAGCCCACCCGCTTTTGGGCATTTTTGCGGAGGAACTTGGGGACGGGATCTTCGGGGGCTTATTTTTGGGCGCGGCTGTGCCCGCGGCCTATTTTTGGCACACGGAGGGCGCTCGTAAAGTCTCGCCCCATTCCAAGTCCGGCGGACGAAGTTGGCCAACCCTCCCCACAAGGCTATAGCCCACCCGTTTTTTGGGCATTTTTACGGCGGACGAACATGGGGACGGGACCTTCGGGGGCTTCTTTTTGGGCGCGGCTGTGCCCACGGCCTATTTTTGGCACACGGAGGGCGCTCGCAAAGTCTCGCCCCATTCCAAGTCCGGCGGATTTGTGCGGCACAGCCCCTCCCCAAAGCTATAGCCCACCCGTTTTTTGGGCATTTTTTCGGCGGACGAACTTGGGGACGGGACCTTCGGGGGCTTATTTTTGGGAGCGGCTGTGCCCACGGCCTATTTTTGGCAAACGGAGGGTGCTCGCAAAGTCTCGCCCCATTCCAAGTCCGGCGGACGAAGTGGGCCAGCCCCTCCCCCCAAGGCTATAGCCCACCCGTCTTTGGGCATTTTTGCGGCGGACGAACTTGGGGACGGGACCTTCGGGGGCTTATTTTTGGGCGCGGCTGTGCCCACGGCCTATTTTTGGCACACGGAGGGCGCTCGCAAAGTCTCGCCCCATTCCAAGTCCGGCGGACGAAGTTGGCCAGCCCCTCCCCCCAAAGCTATAGCCCACCCGTTTTTTGGGCATTTTTTCGGCGGACGAACTTGGGGACGGGACCTTCGGGGGCATATTTTTGGGAGCGGCTGTGCCCACGGCCTATTTTTGGCAAACGGAGGGTGCTCGCAAAGTCTCGCCCCATTCCAAGTCCGCGGATTTGGGCCAGCCCTCCCCAAGGCTATAGCCCACCCGTCTTTGGGCATTTTTGCGGCGGATGAACTTGGGGACGGGACCTTCGGGGGCTTATTTTTGGGCGCGGCTCTGCCCGCGGCCTATTTTTGGCACACGGAGGGCGCTCGCAAAGTCTCGTCCCATTCCAAGTCCGGCGGACGAAGTAGGCCAGCCCCTCCCCCAAAGGCTATAGCCCACCCGTTTTTTGGGCATCTTTCCGGCGGACGAACTTGGGGACGGGACCTTCGGGGGCTTCTTTTTGGGCGCAGCTGTGCCCACGGCCTATTTTTGGCACACAGAGGGCGCTCGTAAAGTCTCGCCCCATTCCGAGCCCGGCGGGCGAAGTGGGCCAGCCCCTCCCCCCAAGGCTATAGCCCACCCGTTTTTTGGGCATTTTTGCGTCGGACGAACATTGGGGACGGGACCTTCGGGGGCTTATTTTTGTTCGCGGCTGTGCCCGCAGCCTATTTTTGGCACACGGAGGGCGTTCGTAAAGTCTCGTCCCATTCCGAGTCCGGCGGACGAAGTTGGCCAGCCCCTCCCCCCAAAGCTATAGCCCACCCCTTTTTTGAGCATTTTTTCGGCGGACGAACTTGGGGACGGGACCTTCGGGGGCTTATTTTTGGGAGCGGCTGTGTCCGCGCCCTATTTTTGGCACACGGAGGGTGCTCGCAAAGTCTCACCCCATTCCAAGTCCGGCGGACGAAGTTGGCCAGCCCCTCCCCCCAAGGCTATAGCCCACCCGTTTTTTGGGCATTTTTGCGGCGGACGAACAAGGGGACGGGACCTTCGGGGTCTTCTTTTTGGGCGCGGCTGTGACCGCGGCCTATTTTTGGCACACGGAGGGCGCTCGCAAAGTCTCGCCCCATTCCCAGTCCGGCGGGCGAGTGGGCCAGCCCTCCCCCAAGGCTATAGCCCACCCATTTTGGGCATTTTTGTGGCGGGACGAACTTGGGGCCACGGACCTGGGGCTTCTTTTGGATGCGGCTGTGCCCGCAGCCTATTTTTGCACACGGAGGGCGCCGTAAAGTCTCGCCCCATTCCGAGTCCGGCGGACGGTTGGCCAGCCTCCCCCAAGGCTATAGCCCACCCGTGTTGGGCATTTTTTCGGCGGACGAACTTGGGGCGGGACCTTCGGGGCTTATTTTTGGGAGCGGCTGTGTCCGCTTCTATTTTTGCTTACGGAGGGTGCTGCAAAGTCTCACCCCATTCCAAGTCCGGCGGACGAAGTTGGCCAGCCCTCCCCGGCTATAGCCCCACCCGTTTTTGGGCATTTTTGGACGAACAAGGGACGGGACCTTCGGGGTCTTCTTTTGGGCGCGGCTGTGACCGCGGCCTCTATTTTTGGCACACGGAGGGCGCTCGCAAAGTCTCGCCCCATTCCCAGTCCGGCGGGATTTGCCCAGCCGCTTCCCCAAGGCTATAGCCCACCCATTTTTTTGGGCATTTTGTGGCGGACGAACTTGGGGACGGGACCTTCGGGGCTTCTTTTTGATGCGGCTGTGCCCGGCCTATTTTTGGTACACGTGAGGGCGCTCGTAGTCTCGCCCCATTCCGAGTCCGGCGGATTTGTTGGCCAGCCCTACCCCCAAGGCTATAGCCCACCCGCTTTTGGGCATTTTTGGGGGACGAACTTGGGGACGGGACCTTCGGGGCTTATTTTTGGGCGCGGCTGTGCCGCGGCCTATTTTGGTACACGGAGGGCGCTGTAAAGTCTCGCCCCATTCCGAGTCCGCGGATGAAGTTGGCCAGCCCTCCCCACAAGGCTATAGCCCACCCGCTTTTGGGCATTTTTACGGCGGACGAACATGGGGACGGGACCTTCGGCTTATTTTGGGCGCGGCTGTGCCTATTTTTGGCACACGGAGGGCGCCGTAAAGTCTCGCCCCATTCCGAGTCCGGGCGGACGTTGGCCATCCCTCCCCCAAGACTATAGCCCACCCGTTTTTTGGGCATTTTTGCGGCGGATGAACTTTGCGACGGGACCTTCGGGGGCTTATTTTTGGGCGCGGCTGTGCCCGCGGCTTATTTTTTGCACACGGAGGGCGCTCGCAAAGTCTCGCCCCATTCCGAGTCCGGCGGACGAAGTTGGCCAGCCCCTCCCCCCAAAGCTATAGCCCACCCGTTTTTTGGGCATTTTTTCGGCGGACGAACTTGGGGACGGGACCTTCGGGGCTTATTTTTAGGCGCGGCTGTGACCGCGACCTATTTTTGGCACACGGAGGGCGCTCGCAAAGTCTCGCCCCATTCCGAGTCCGGCGGACGAAGTTGGCCAGCCCCTCCCCCCAAGGCTATAGCCCACCCGTTTTTTGGGCATTTTTGCGGCGGACGAACTTGGGGACGGGACCTTCGGGGGCTTATTTTTGGGCGCGACTGTGCCCGCGGCCTATTTTTGGCACGCGGAGGGCCTCGCAAAGTCTCGCCCCATTCCGAGTCCGGCGGACGAAGTTTGCCAGCCCCTCCCCCCAAGGCCATAGCCCACCCGTTTTTTGGGCATTTTTCCGGCGGACGAACTTGGGGACGGGACCTTCGGGGGCTTATTTTTTTTCGCGGCTGTGCCCGCTGCATATTTTTGGCACACAGAGGGCGCTCGCAAAGTCTCGCCCAGTTCCAAGTCCGGCGGACGAAGTTGGCCAGCCCCTCCCCCCAAGGCTATAGCCCACCCGTTTCTTGGGCATTTTTGAGGCGGACGAACTTGGGGACGGGACCTTCAGGGGCATGTTTTTGGGTGTGGCTGTGACCGCAGCCTAGTTTTGGCACACAGAGGGCGCTCGCAAAGTCTCGTCCCATTCCGAGTCCGGCGGGCGAAGTTGGCCAGCCCCTCCCCCCAAGGCTATAACCCACCCATTTTTTGGGCATTTTATCGGCGGACGAACTTGGGGACGGGACGTTCGGGGGCTTATTTTTGGGCGCAGCTGTGCCCGCGGCCTATTTTTGGTACACGGAGGGCGCTCGCAAAGTCTCGCCCCATTCCGAATCCGGCGGACGAAGTTAGCCAGCCCCTCCCCCCAAGGCTTTAGCCCACCCGTTTTTTGGGCATTTTTGCGGCGGACGAACTTGGGGACGGGACCTTCGGGGGCTTATTTTTGGGCGCGGCTGTGTCTGCAGCCTATTTTTGGTACACGGAGGGTGCTCGCAAAGTCTCACCCCATTCCGAGTCCGCCGGACGAAGTTGGCCAGCCCCTCCCCCCATGGCTATAGCCCACCCGTTTTTTGGGCATTTTTGCGGCGGATGAACTTGGGGACGGGACCTTCGGGGGCTTATTTTTGGGCGAGACTGTGCCCGCGGTGTAGTTTTGGCACACAGAGGGTGCTCGCAAAGTCTCGCCCCATTCCGAGTCCGGCGGACGAAGTTGGCCAGCCCCTCCCCCCGAGGCTATAGCCCACCCGTTTTTTGGGCATTTTTATGCGGGACGGAACTTGGGGACGGGACCTTCGGGGGCTTATTTTTAAGGGCGCAGCTGTGCTGCATATTTTTGGCACACGGAGGGTGCTCGCAAAGTCTCACCCCATTCCGAGTCCGCCGGACGAAGTTGGCCAGCCCCTCCCCCCAAGGCTATAGCCCACCCGTTTTTTGGGCATTTTTGCGGCGGACGAACTTGGGGACAGGACCGTCGGGGGCTTATTTTTAATCACGGCTGTGCCCACGGCCTATTTTTGGCACACGGAGGGCGCTCGCAAAGTCTCGTCCCATTCCGAGTTCAGCGGATGAAGTTGGCCAGCCCCTCCCCCCAAGGCTATAGCCCACCCGTTTTTTGGGCATTTTTGAGGCGGACGAACTTGGGGACGGGACCTTCGGGGGCTTGTTTTTGGGCGCGGCCGTGCCTGCGGCCTATTTTTGGTGCACGGAGGGCGCTCGTAAAGTCTTGCCCCATTCCGAGTCCGGCGGACGAAGTTGGCCAGCCCCTCCCCCCAAGGCTATAGCCCACCCGTTTTTTGGGCCATTTTTGCGGCGGAAGAACTTGGGGACGGGACCTTCAGGGGCTTATTTTTGGACGCGTCTGTGCCCACGGCCTATTTTTGGTACACGGAGGGCGCTCGCAAAGTCTCGCCCCATTCCGAGTCCGGCGGACGAAGTTGGCCAGCCCCTCCCCCCAAGGCTATAGCCCACCCATTTTTTGGGCATTTTATCGGCGGACGAACTTGGGGACGGGACGTTCGGGGGCTTATTTTTGGGTGCAGCTGTGCCCGCGGACTATTTTTGGTACACGGAGGGCGCTCGGAAAGTCTCGCCCTATTCCGAGTCCGGCGGACGAAGTGGGCCAGCCCCTCCCCCCAAGGCTATAATAGCCCACCCGTTTTTTGGGCATTTTTGCGGCGGACGAACTTGGGGACGGGACCTTCGGGGGCTTATTTTTGGGCGCGGCTGTGCCTGCGGCACTATTTTTGGCACACGGAGGGCGCTCGCAAAGTCTCGCCCCATTCCGAATCCGGCGGACGAAGTTAGCCAGCCCCTCCCCCCAAGGCTTTAGCCCACCCGTTTTTTGGGCATTTTTGCGGCGGACGAACTTGGGGACGGGACCTTCGGGGGCTTATTTTTGGGCGCGGCTGTGCCTGCAGCCTATTTTTGGTACACGGAGGGTGCTCGCAAAGTCTCACCCCATTCCGAGTCCGCTCGGACGAGTTGGCCAGCCCTCCCCCATGGCTATAGCCCACCCGTTTTTTGGGCATTTTTGCGGCGGACGAACTTGGGGACGGGACCTTCGGGGGCTTATTTTTGGGCGAGACTGTGCCCGCGGTCTAGTTTTGGCACACAGAGGGTGCTCGCAAAGTCTCGCCCCATTCCGAGTCCGGCGGACGAAGTTGGCCAGCCCCTCCCCCCAAGGCTATAGCCCACCCGTTTTTTGGGCATTTTTGCGGCGGACGAACTTGGGGACGGGACCTTCGGGGGCTTATTTTTGGGCACGGCTGTGCCCGCGGCATATTTTTGGCACACGGAGGGTGCTCGCAAAGTCTCACCCCATTCCGAGTCCGCCGGACGAAGTTGGCCAGCCCCTCCCCCCAAGGCTATAGCCCACCCGTTTTTTGGGCATTTTTGCGGCGGACGAACTTGGGGACAGGACCTTCGGCGGCTTATTTTTAATCACGGCTGTGCCCACGGCCTATTTTTGGCACACGGAGGGCGCTCGCAAAGTCTCGTCCCATTCCGAGTTCAGCGGATGAAGTTGGCCAGCCCCTCCCCCCAAGGCTATAGGCCACCCGTTTTTTGGGCATTTTTGCGGCGGACGAACTTGGGGACGGGACCTTCGGGGGCTTATTTTTGGGCGCGGCTTTGCCCGCGGCCTAATATTGGTACACGGAGGGCGCTCGTAAAGTCTCGCCGCATTCCGAGTCCGGCAGACGAAGTGAGCCAACCCCTCCCCCCAAGGCTATAGCCCACCTGTTTTTTGGGCATTTTTGCGACGGACGAACTTGGGGACGGGACCTTCGGGGGCTTATTTTTGGGTGCGGCTGCGCCCTTGGCCTATTTTTTGCACACGGAGGGAGTTCGTAAAGTCTCGCCCCATTCTTAGTCCGGCGGACGAAGTTGGCCAGCCCCTCCCCCCAAGGCTATAGCCCACCCGTTTTTTGGGCATTTTTGCGGCGGACGAACTTGAGGACGGGACCGTCGGGGGCTTATTTTTGGGCGCGTCTCTGCCCGTGGCCTATTTTTGGCACACAGAGGCCTCTCGCAAAGTCTCGCCCCATTCCGAGTCCGGCGGACGAAGTTGGCCAGCCCCTCCCCCCAAGGCTATAGCCCACCCGTTTTTTGGTCCATTTTTGCGGCGGACGAACTCGGGGACGGGACCTTCGGGGGCTTATTTTTGGGCGCGGCTGTGCCCGCGGCCTATTTTTGGCACGCGGAGGGCGCTCGCAAAGTCTCGCCCCATTCCGAGTCCGGCGGACGAAGTTTGCCAGCCCCTCCCCCCAAGGCCATAGCCCAACCGTTTTTGGGGCATTTTGCGGCGGGATCTAACTCGGGGACGGGACCTTCGGAGCTCATTTTTGGGCGCTGTGCCCGCTATTTTTGGCACACGGAGAGCACTCGCAGTCTCGCCCCATTCCGAGTCCGCGGACAGTTGGCCAGCCCTCCCCAAGGCCATAGCCCACCCGTTTTTTGGGCATTTTTGCGGCGGACGAACTAGGGGACGTGACCTTCGGGGGCTTACTTTTGGGTGCGGCTGTGCCCGCGGCCTATTTTTGGCACACGGAGAGCGCTCGCAAAGTCTAGTCCCATTCCGAGTTCAGCGGACGAAGTTGGCTAGCCCCTCCCCCCAAGGCTATAGCCCACCCATTTTTTGGGCATTTCTGCGGCGGACGAACTTGGGGACAGGACCTTCGGGGGCGTATTTTTGGCGGCGGCTGTGCCCACAGCCTATTTTTGGCACATGGAGCATGCTCGCAAAGTCTCGGCCCATTCCGAGTCCGGCGGACGAAGTTGGCCAGCCCCTCCCCCCAAGGCTATAGCCCACCCGTTTTTTGGGCATTTTTGCGGCGGACGAACTAGGGGACGGGACCTTCGGGGGCTTATTTTTGGGCACGGCTGTGTCCGCGGCCTATTTTTGGCACACGGAGGGCGCTCGCAAAGTCTCACCCTATTCCGAGTCCGGCGGACGAAGTGGGCTATCCCCTCCACCCAAGGCTATAGCCCACCCGTTTTTTGGGCATTTTTGCGGCGGATGAACTTGGGGACGGGACCTTCGGGGGCTTATTTTTGGGCGCGGCTGTGCCCACGGCCTATTTTTGGCACACGGAGGGCGCTCGCAAAGTCTCGCCCCATTCCGAGTCCGGCCGACGAAGTTGGCCAGCCCCTCCCCCCAAGGCTATAGCCCACCCGTTTTTTGGGCATTTTTGCGGCGGACGAACTTGGGGACGGGACCTTCGGGGCTTATTTTTGGGCACGGCTGTGTCTACAGCCTATTTTTGGCACACGGAGGGTGCTCGCAAAGTCTCCCCCCATTCCGAGTCCGGCGGACGAAGTTAGCCAGCCCCTCCCCCCAAGGCTATAGCCCACCCGCTTTTAGGCATTTTTGGGCGGACGAACTTGGGACGGACCTTCGGGGCTTATTTTTGGGCGCGGCTGTGCCATATATTTTGGCACGGAGGGTGCTCGCAGTCTCACCCCATTCCGAGTCCGACGTTGTAGCCTCCCCAAGGCTATAGCCCACCCACTTTTTTGGGCATTTTGGCGGACGTGAGGGGACGGACCTTCGGGGGCTTATTTTTGGGCACGGCTGTGTCCGCGGCCTATTTTTGGCACACGGAGGGCGCTCGCAAAGTCTCACCCCATTCCGAGTCCGGCGGACGAAGTGGGCTATCCCCTCCACCCAAGGCTATAGCCCACCCGTTTTTTGGGCATTTTTGCGGCGGACGAACTTGGGGACGGGACCTTCGGGGGCTTATTTTTGGGCGCGGCTGTGCCCACGGCCTATTTTTGGCACACGGAGGGTGCTCGCAAAGTCTCGCCCCATTCCGAGTCCGGCCGACGAAGTGGGCTATCCCCTCCACCCAAGGCTATAGCCCACCCGTTTTTTGGGCATTTTTGCGGCGGACGAACTTGGGGACGGGACCTTCGGGGGCTTATTTTTGGGCGCGGCTGTGCCCACGGCACTATTTTTGGCACACGGAGGGCGCTCGCAAAGTCTCGCCCCATTCCGAGTCCGGCGGACGAAGTTAGCCAGCCCCTCCCCCCAAGGCTATAGCCCACCCGTTTTTTGGGCAATTTTGCGGCGGATGAACTTGGGGACGGGACCTTCGGGGGCTTATTTTTTTTGCGCGGCTGTACCCGCGCCCTATTTTTGGCACACGGAGGGCGCTTGCAAAGTCTCACCCCATTCCGATTCCGGCGGACGAAGTTGGCCAGCCCCTCCCCCCAATGCTATAGCCCACCCGTTTTTTGGGCATTTTTGCGGCGGGCGAACTTGGGGTCGGGACCTTCGGGGGCTTATTTTTGGGCACGGCTTTGCCCGCAACCTATTTTTGGCACACGGAGGGCGCTCGCAAAGTCTCGCCGCATTCCGAGTCCGGCGGACGAACTAGGGGACGGGACCTTCGGGGGCTTATTTTTGGGCGCGGCTGTGTCTGCAGCCTATTTTTGGCACATGGAGGGCACTCGCAAAGTCTCCCCCCATTCCGAGTCCGGCGGACGAAGTGGGCTATCCCCTCCACCCAAGGCTATAGCCCACCCGTTTTTTGGGCATTTTTGCGGCGGACGAACTTGGGGACGGGACCTTCGGGGGCTTATTTTTGGGCGCGGCTGTGCCCGCGGCACTATTTTTAGCACACGGAGGGTGCTTGCAAAGTCTCGCCCCATTCCGAGTCCGGCGGACGAAGTTAGCCAGCCCCTCCCCCCAAGGCTATAGCCCACCCGTTTTTTGGGCATTTTTGCGGCGGATGAACTTGGGGACGGGACCTTCGGGGGCTTATTTTTTTTGCGCGGCTGTACCCGCGCCCTATTTTTGGCACACGGAGGGCGCTTGCAAAGTCTCACCCCATTCCGAGTCCGGCGGACGAAGTTGGCCAGCCCCTCCCCCCAATGCGATAGCCCACCCGTTTTTTGGGCATTTTTGCGGCGGACGAACTTGGGGTCGGGACCTTCGGGGGCTTATTTTTGGGCGCGGCTTTGCCCGCAACCTATTTTTGGCACACGGAGGGCGCTCACAAAGTCTCGCCGCATTCCGAGTCCGGCGGACGAAGTTGGCCAGCCCCTCCCCCCAAGGCTATAGCCCACCCGTTTTTTGGGCATTTTTGCGGCGGACGAACTTGGGGACGGGACCTTCGGGGGATTATTTTTGGGCGCGGCTGTGCCCGTGGCCTATTTTTGGCACACGGAGGCCTCTCGCAAAGTCTCGCCCCATTCCGAGTCCGGCGGACGAAGATGGCCAGCCCCTCCCCCCAAGGCTATAGCACACCCGTTTTTTGGGCATTTTTACGGCGGACGAACTTGGGGACCGGACCTTAAGGGGCTTATTTTTGGGTGCAGCTGTGCCCGCGGCCTATTTTTGGCACACGGAGGCCTCTCGCAAAGTCTCGCCCCATTCCGAGTCCGGGCGGACGGCGGCCAGCCCTCCCCCAAGGCTATAGCCCCCCGCTTTTTGGGCATTTTGCGGCGGACGAACTTGGGGACGGGACCTTCAGGGGCTTATTTTTGGGCGCGGCTGTGCCCGCGGCCTATTTTTGGCACACGGAGGCCACTCGCAAAGTCTCGCCCCATTCCGAGTCCGGCGGACGAAGTTGGCCAGCCCCTCCCCCCAAGGCTATAGCCCACCCGTTTTTTGGGCATTTTTGGGGCGGACGAATTTGGGGACGGGACCTTCGGGGGCTTATTTTTGGGCGTGGCTGTGCCTGCGGCCTACTTTTGGCACACGGACGGTGCTCGCAAAGTGTCGACCCATTCCGAGTCCGGCGGATTTGTTGGCCAGCCCTCCCCTGGCTATGGCCCACCCGTTTTTTGGGCATTTTTGCGGCGGGCGAACTTGGGGACGGGACCTTCGGGGGATTATTTTTGGGCGCGGCTGTGCCCGTGGCCTATTTTTGGCACACGGAGGCCTCTCACAAAGTCTCGCCCCATTCCGAGTCCGGCGGACGAAGATGGCCAGCCCCTCCCCCCAAGGCTATAGCACACCCGTTTTTTGGGCATTTTTGCGGCGGACGAATTTGGGGACGGGACCTTCGGGGGCTTATTTTTGGGCGTGGCTGTGCCTGCGGCCTACTTTTGGCACACGGACGGTGCTCGCAAAGTGTCGCCCCATTCCGAGTCCGGCGGACGAAGTTGGCCAGCCCCTCCCCCCAAGGCTATAGCCCACCCGTTTTTTGGGCATTTTTGCGGCGGACGAACTTGGGGACGGGACCTTCGGGGGCTTATTTTTGGACGCGGCTATGCCCGTGGCCTAATATTGGCACACGGAGGGCGATCGTAAAGTCTCGCCGCATTCCGAGTCCGGCGGACGAAGTGGGCCAACCCCTCCCCCCTAGGCTATAGCCCACCTGTTTTTTGGGCATACTTGTGGCGGACGAACTTGGGGACGGGACCTTCGGGAGCTTATTTTTGGGCGCGGCTGTGCCCCCGGCCTATTTTTGGTACACGGAGTGCGCGCACAAAGTGTCGACCCATTCCGAGTCCGGCGGACGAAGTTGGCCAGCCCCTCCCCCTAAGGCTATAGCCCACCCGTTTTTTGGGCATTTTTCCGCTGGACGAACTTGGCACCCCGGTCTTCGGGCGGTTATTTTTGGGCGCAGCTGTGCCCGCGGCCTATTTTTGGCACACGGAGGCCGCTCGCAAAGTCACGCGCCATTCCGAGTCCGGGCGGACGGTTGGCCAGCCCCCACCCCAAGGCTATAGCCACCCATTTTTGTGGCCTTTTCCGCTGGACGAATCTTGGCGCCCGGCCTTCGGGACGGTTGGCCAGCCCCACCCCCAACGCTATAGCACACCCGTTTTTGTGGCATTTTTCCGCTGGACGTAGTTTGCGCCCCGGCCTTCGGTTGGTTATTTTTGCGCGCGGCCGTGCCTGCGGCGTAATTTTGGAACACGGAGGCCGCTCACAAAGTCTCGCGCCATTCCGAGTCCGGCGGAAGTCGGCCAGCCCCACCACCCAAGGCTATAGCCCACCCGCTTTGTGGCCTTTTTCCGCTGGATTAACTTGGCGCCCGACCTTCGGCGGTTATTTTTGGGCGCTGTGCTGCCTATTTTTGGTAGGCCGCTCGCAAAGTCTCACGCCATTCCGAGTCCGCGGATAAAGTTGGCCAGCCCCACCCCCCAAGGCTATATCCCACCCGCGTTTGTGGGGTTTTTCCGTTGGACGAACTTGGCGCCCCGGCCTTCGGGCGGTTATTTTTGGGCGCGGCTGTGCCCGCAGCATATTTTTGGCACACGGAGGCCGCTCGCAAAGTCTCGCGCCATTCCGAGTCCGGCGGACGAAGTGGGCCAGCCCCAACCCCCAAGGCTATAGCCCACCCGTTTTTTTGGCCTTTTTCCGCTGGATGAACTTGGCGGCCCGTCCTTCGAGCGGTTATTTTTGGGCACGGCTGTGTCCGCGGCTGGTACACGGAGGCCGCTCGCCAAGTCTCGCGCCATTCCGAGTCCGGCGGACGAAGTTGGCCAGCCCCACCCCCCAAGGCTATAGCCCACCCGTTTTTGTTGCCTTTTTCCGCTGGACGAACTTGGAGCCCCGGCCTTCGGGCAGTTATTTTTGGGCGCGGCTGTGCCTGCGGCCTATTTTTGGCACACGGAAGCCGCTCGCAAAGTCTCGCGCCATTCCGAGTCCGGCGGACGAAGTTGGCCAGCCCCAACCCCCAAGGCTATAGCCCACCCGTTTTTGTGGCCTTTTTCCGCTGGACGAACTTGGCGGCCCGGCCTTCGCGGTGATTACTCTTCGCGCGGCTGTGCCCGCGGCCTATTTTTGGAACACGGAGGCCGCTCGCAAAGTCTCGCGCCATTCCGAGTCCGGCGGACGAAGTCGGCCAGCCCCACCCCCCAAGGCTATAGCCCACCCGTTTTTGTGGCCTTTTTCCGTTGGACGAACTTGGCGCCCCGGCCTTCGGGCGGTTATTTTTGGGCGCGGCTGAGCCCGCGGCCTATTTTTTTAACACGGAGGCCGTTCGCAAAGTCTCGCGCCATTCCGAGTCCGGCGGACGAAGTCGGCCAGCCCCACCCCCCAAGGCTATAGCCCACCCATTTTTGTGGCTTTTTTCCGTTGGACGAACTTGGCGCCCCGGCCTTCGGGCGGTTATTTTTGGGCGCGGCTGTGCCCGCAGCATATTTTTGGCACACGGAGGCCGCTCGCAAAGTCTCGCGCCATTCCGAGTCCGGCGGACGAAGTCGGCCAGCCCCACCCCCCCAAGGCTATAGCCCACCCATTTTTGTGGCTTTTTTCCGTTGGACGAACTTGCGCCCGGCCTTATTTTTGGGCGCTGCTGTGCCTGCAGCATATTTTTGGCACACGGAGGCCGCCTTCGCAAAGTCTGGCGCCTTTCGGCGTCCGGGGGACGACGTGGGCAAGCCCCACCCCCCATGGATATCGCCCACCCGTTTTTTTGGCCTTTTTCCGCTGGATGAACTTGGCGGCCCGTCCTTCGAGCGGTTATTTTTGGGCACGGCTGTGTCCGCGGCTGGTACACGGAGGCCGCTCGCCAAGTCTCGCCATTCCGAGTCCGCGGACGGTTGGCCAGCCCCACCCCCAAGGCTATAGCCCACCCGCTTTTGTTGCCTTTTTCCGCTGGACGAACTTGGAGCCCCGGCCTTCGGGCAGTTATTTTGGCGCGGCTGTGCCTGCGCCTATTTTGGCACACGGAAGCCGCCGCAAAGTCTCGCGCCATTCCGAGTCCGCGGACGGTTGGCCAGCCCCAACCCCCAAGGCTATAGCCCACCCGCTTTTGTGGCCTTTTTCCGCTGGACGAACTTGGCGCCCGGCCTTCGGTGGTTATTTTTAGGCGCGGCCGTGCCAGCGTCTATTTTTGAACACGGAGGCCGCCGCAAAGTCTCGCGCCATTCCGAGTCCGCGGACGGTCGCCCAGCCCCACCACCCAAGGCTATAGCCCACCCGCTTTTGTGGCCTTTTTCCGCTGGAACCTGGCGCCCGGCCTCGGGCGGTTATTTTTGGGCGCAGCTGTGCCGCGTCTATTTTTGGCACACGAGGCTGCTCGCAAAGTCTCACGCCATTCCGAGTCCGGCGGACGAAGTTGGCCAGCCCCACCCCCAAGGCTATAGCCCACCCGCTTGTGGCCTTTTTCCGTTGACGAACTTGGCGCCCGCCTTCAAGGCGGTTATTTTTAAGCGCGCTGAGCCCATGGGCCTATTTTTTTAACACGGAGGCCGTTCGCAAAGTCTCGTGCCATTCCGAGTCCGGCGGACGAAGTCGGCCAGCCCCACCCCCCAAGGCTATAGCCCACCCATTTTTGTGGCTTTTTTCCGTTGGACGAACTTGGCGCCCCGGCCTTCGGGCAGTTATTTTTGGGCGCGGATGAGTCCGCGGCCTATTTTTGGCCCGCGGAAGCCGCTCGCAAAGTCTCGCGCCATTGAGAGTCCGGCGGACGAAGTTGGCCAGCCCCAACCCCCAAGGCTATAGCCCACCCGTTTTTGTGGCCTTTTTCCGCTGGACGAACTTGGCGGCCCGGCCTTCAGGAGGTTATTTTTCGGCTCGGCTGTGTCCGCGGCCGATTTTTGGCACACGGAGGTCGCTCGCATAGTCTCGCGCCATTCCGAGTCAGGCGGACGAAGTGGGCCAGCCCCACCTCCCAAGGCTATAGCCCACCCGTTTTTGTGGCCTTTTCCGCTGGACGAACTTGGCGCCCCGGCCTTCGGGCTGTTATTTTTGTGTGCGGCTATGTCCGCGGCCTATTTTTGGCACACGGAGGCCACTCGCAAAGTCTCGTGCCATTCCGAGTCCGGCGGACGAAGTTGGCCAGCCCCAACCCCCAAGGCTATAGCCCACCCGTTTTTGTGGCCTTTTTCCGCTGGACGAACTTGGCGCCCCGGCCTTCGGGCTGTTATTTTTGGGCGCGGCTGTGCCTGCGGCCTATTTTTGGCACACGGAAGCCGCTCGCAAAGTCTCGCGCCATTCCGAGTCCGGCGGACGAAGTTGGCCAGCCCCAACCCCCAAGGCTATAGCCCACCCGTTTTTGTGGCCTTTTTCCGCTGGACGAACTTGGCGCCCCGGCCTTCGGGTGGTTATTTTTGCGCGCGGCTGTGCCCGCGGCCTATTTTTGGCACACGTAGGCCGCTCGCAAAGTCTCACGCCATTCCGAGTCCGGCGGACAAAGTTGGCCAGCCCCACCCCCCAAGGCTATAGCCCACCCGTTTTTGTGGCCTTTTTCCGTTGGACGAACTTGGCGCCCCGGCCTTCGGGCGGTTATTTTTGGGCGCGGCTGTGCCCGCAGCATATTTTTGGCACACGGAGGCCGCTCGCAAAGTCTCGCGCCATTCCGAGTCCGGCGGACGAAGTGGGCCAGCCCCAACCCCCAAGGCTATAGCCCACCCGTTTTTTTGGCCTTTTTCCGCTGGATGAACTTGGCGGCCCGGCCTTCGAGCGGTTATTTTTGGGCACGGCTGTGTCCGCGGCTGGTACACGGAGGCCGCTCGCAAAGTCTCACGCCATTCCGAGTCCGGCGGACGAAGTTGGCCAGCCCCACCCCCCAAGGCTATAGCCCACCCGTTTTTGTGGCCTTTTCCGCTGGACGAACTTGGCGCCCCGGCCTTCGGGCTGTTATTTTTGTGCGCGGCTATGTCCGCGGCCTATTTTTGGCACACGGAGGCCACTCGCAAAGTCTCGTGCCATTCCGAGTCCGGCGGACGAAGTTGGCCAGCCCCAACCCCCAAGGCTATAGCCCACCCATTTTTGTGGCTTTTTTCCGTTGGACGAACTTGGCGCCCCGGCCTTCGGGCAGTTATTTTTGGGCGCGGCTGAGCCCGCTTTTGCCTCATGCTGGAAGCCGCCAGTGAAAGTCTCGCGCCATTGCGAGTCCGCGGACGGTTGGCCAGCCCCACCTCCCAAGGCTATAGCCCACCTGCTTTTGTGGCCTTTTCCGCTGACGAACTTGGCGCCCGGCCGGGCGGTTATGTTTGGGCGCAGCTATGTCCGCCGCCTATTTTTGGCAGACGGAGGCCGCCGAAAATTCTCGCCCATTCCGAGTCCTGCGACGCTGGCCAGCCCCACCCCCTAAGGCTATAGCCCACCCGTTTTGTGGCCTTTTTCCGCTGGACGGCGCCCCGGCCTCAAGTGGGCGGTTATTTTTGGGCGCGGCTGTGCCCGTGGCCTATTTTTGGCACACGGAGGCGGCTCGCAAAGTCTCGCCCCATTCCGAGTCCGGCGGACGAACTTCGCCAGCCCCACCCCCCAAGGCTATAGCCCACCCGTTTTTGTGGTCTTTTTCCGCTGGACGAACTTGGCGGCCCGGCCTTCAGGAGGTTATTTTTCGGCTCGGCTGTGCCCGCGGCCGATTTTTGGCACACGGAGGCTGCTCGCATAGTCTCGCGCCATTCCGAGTCAGGCGGACGAAGTGGGCCAGCCCCACCCCCATAGGCTATAGCCCACCCGTTTTTGTGCCCTTTTTCCGCTGGACGAACTTGACGCCCCGGCCTTCGGGTGGTTATTTTTGGGCGCGGCTATGTCCGCGGCCTATTTTTGGCACACGGAGGCCACTCGCAAAGTCTCGTGCCATTCCGATTCCGGCGGACGAAGTTGGCCAGCCCCAACCCCCAAGGCTATAGCCCACCCGTTTTTGTGGCCTTTTTCCGTTGGACGAACTTGGCGCCCCGGCCTTCGGGCAGTTATTTTTGGGCACGGCTGTGCCCGCAGCATATTTTTGGCACACGGAGGGCGCTCGCAAAGTCTCGTCCCATTCCGAGTCCGGCGGACGAAGTTTGCCTGCCCCTCCCCCAAAGGCTATAGCCCACCCGTTTTTTGGGCATTTTTGCAGCGGACGAACTTGGGGACGGGACCTTCGGGGGCTTATTTTTGGGCGCGGCTGTGCCCGCGGCATATTTTTGGCACACGGAGGGCGCTCGCAAAGTCTCGCCCCATTCAGAGTCCGGCGAACGAAGTCGGCCATCCCCTCCCCCCAAGGATATAGCCCACCCGTTTTTTGGGCATTTTTGCGGCGGACAAACCTTGGGACGGGACCATCGGGGGCTTATTTTTGGGCGCGGCTGTGCCCGCGGCCTATTTTGGGCACACGGAGGGCGCTCGCAAAGTCTCGCCCCATTCCGAGTCCGGCGGAAGAAGTTGGCCAGCCCCTCCCCCCAAGGCTATAGCCCACCCATTTTTTGGGCATTTTTGCAGCGGACGAACTTGGGGACGGGACCTTCGGGGGCTTATTTTTGGGCGCGGCTGTGCCCGCAGCATATTTTTGGCACACGAGGGCGCAAGCAAAGTCTCGCCCCATTCCAGTCCGCGGACGAAGTTTGCCAGCCCTCCCCAAAGGCTATAGCCCACCCGCTTTTGGGCATTTTTGCAGCGGACGAACTTGGGACGGGACCTTCGGGGCTTATTGGGCGCGCCTGCGGCATATTTTTGCACACGGAGGGCGCTGCAAAGTCTCGCCCCATTCAGAGTCCGCGAACGAAGTCATCCTCCCCTTCAAGGATATAGCCCACCCGCTTTTGGGCATTTTTATGCGGCGGACAAACCTTGGGACGGACCATCGGGGCTTATTTTTGGGCGCGGCTGTGCCCGCGGCCTATTTTGGGCACACGGAGGGTGCTCGCAAAGTCTCGCCCCATTCCGAGTCCGGCGGACGATGTTGGCCAGCCCCTCCCCCCAAGGCTATAGCCCACCCATTTTTGTGGCCTTTTTCCGTTGGACGAATTGCGCCCGGCCTCAATGTTATTTTTGGCGCTGCAGTGCCCGCGTCTATTTTTGGTATATTTGACGAGGCCGCCGCAAAGTCTCGCGCCATTCCGAGTCCGGGCGGACGCAGCCCCACCCCGAGGCTATAGCCTGGCCCACCCGCTTTTGTAGCCTTTTTCCGCTGGACGAACTTGGCGCCCGGCCTTCAGGAGGTTATTTTTCGGCTCGGCTGTGCCCGCGCCGATGCACACGGAAGCCGCCGCATAGTCTCGCGCGCCATTCCGAGTCAGGCGACGAAGTGGGCCAGCCCCACCCCCAAGGCTATAGCCCACCCGCTGTGGCCTTTTTCCGCTGGACGAACTTGGCGCCCGGCGGTTATTTTGGTCGCGGCTATGTCCGCGGCTCTTTTTGGTATTACGGAGGCCACTCGCAAAGTCTCGTGGCCATTCCGAGTCCGGGCGGACGGTTGGCCAGCCCCAACCCCAAGGCTATAGCCCACCTGCTTTTGTGGCCTTTTTCCGCTGGACGAACTTGGCGCCCGCCTTCGGGCTGTTATTTTTGGCGCGCTGAGCCCGCCGCCTATTTTGGAACACGGAGGCCGCCGCAAAGTCTCGCGCATTCCGAGTCCGGGCGGACAAAGTTGGCCAGCCCCACTTTGCCCCAAGGCTATAGCCCACCTGCTTTTGTGGCCTTTTTCCGTTGGACGAACTTGGCGCCCAAGCCTTCAGGCTGTTATTTTTAGGCGGCTGTGCTCGCGTCTATTTTTGGCACACGGAGGCCGCTGCAAAGGCTCGCGCCATTCGAGTCCGGCGGACGGGGGGCCAGCCCCCACCCCCGAGGCTATAGCCCACCCGTTTTGTGGCCTTTTTCCGCTGGACGAACTTGCGGCCCGGCCTTCAAGAGGTTATTTTTCGGCTCTCGGCTGTGCCCGGCCGATTTGGCACACGGAAGCCGCATAGTCTCGCGCCATTCGAGTCAGGGCGGACGATGTGGGCCAGCCCCACCCCCAAGGCTATAGCCCACCCGATTTTGTGGCCTTTTCCGCTGGACCAACGTGGCGCCCGGCCTTCGGGCGGTTATTTTTGGGCGCGCTATGTCCATGCTCATTTTTGCACACGAGGCCACTTCTCGCAAAGTCTCGTGCCATTCCGAGTCCGCGGACGGTTGGCCAGCCCCAACCCCCAAGGCTATAGCCCACCCGCTTTTGTGGCCTTTTCCGCTGGACAAACTTGGCGCCCCGGCCTTCGGGCTGTTATTTTTGGGCGCGCTGAGCTCGCGCCATTTTTGGAACACGGAGGCCGCTTTCGCAAAGTCTCGCGCCATTCCGAGTCCGCGGACAAAGTTGGCCAGCCCCACCCCCAAGGCTATAACCCACCCGCTTTTGTGGCCTTTTTCCGCTGGACTTACCTTGCGCCTCGCCTTCGGCCGGTTATTTTGGCGCGGCTGTGCCCGGCCTATTTTGAACACGAGGCCGCGCAGTCTCGCGCCATTCCGAGTCTGGGGGACAAAGTTGGACAGCCCCACCCCCAAGGCTATAACCCACCCGCTTTTGTGGCCTTTTTCCGCTGACGAACTTAGCGCCCGGCCTTCGGGCAGTTATTTTTGCGCGCTGTGCCTGCGGCCTATTTTTGGCCCACGGAAGCCGCCCGCAAAGTCTCGTGCGGCTATCCCGAGTCCGCGGATTTGGTTGGCCAGCCCCACCCCCCAAGGCTATAGCCCACCCGCTTTTTGTGGCCTTTTTCCGCTGACGACCTTGGCGCCCTGCCTTCGGGCGGTTATTTTTGGGCGCGCCTGTGCCTATGGCCTCTTTTTTTTCGCACACGGCGGCCACTCGTGAAAGTCTCGGCCATTCCGAGTCCGCGGACGTGGGGCCAGCCCCACCCCCAAGGCTATAGCCCGCCTGCTTTTGTGGCCTTTTACCGCTGGACGAATCTTGGCGCCCTGGCCTTCGGCGGTTATTTTTAAGGCGGCTCTGCCTGGCTCCTATTTTTGGTACACGATTCCGTCAGAAAGTCTCGCGCCATTACGAGTTCGGGCGATGGTTGGCCAGCCCCACCCCCGCCTATAGCCCACCCGCTTTTGTGGCCTTTTTCCGCTGGACGAACTACCCGGCCTTTCGGGCGGTTATTTTTGGCAATGCAGTGCCCGCAGCCTATTTTTGCACACGGAGGCTGCAGCCCAAAGTCTCACGCCATTCGAGTCCGGGCGGATTTGTCGGCCAGCCCCACCCCCCAAGGCTATAGCACCCGCTTTTGTGGCCTTTTTCCGCTGACCTTGGCCTCCCGGCCTCGGAGTTATTTTTGGGCGCTGTGCCTGCCTATTTTTGGCACACGGAGGCCGCTTCGTTAAGTCTCGCACCATTCCGAGTCTGGCGGATTTGGCCAGCCTCTACCCCCCAAGGCGCCCACCCGCTTGTGGCCTTTACCGCTGGACGAACTTGGCGCCCCGCCTTCGGGCGGTAAGGTTTGGGCGCAGCTGTGCCTCAAGCGCCTATTTTGGCACACGGAGGCCGGAAAGTCTCGCTGGGCCACCATTCCGAGTCCGGACGGCGGGCCAGCCCTCACCCCCTAAGGCTATAGCCCACCCGCTTGTGGCCTTTTTCCGCTGGACGAACTTGGCACCCCGCCTTCAAGGTTATTTTGGGCGCCGCTGCTGTGCCCGCCTATTTTTGGCACATCGGAGGCCGCCGGAAAGTCTCGCGCCATTCCGAGTCCGGGCGGACGGGCGGGCCAGCCCCACCCCCAAGGCTATAGCCCACCCGCTTTTTGTGGCCTTTTTCCGCTGGACGAATCTTGGCGCCGCCTCGGGCGGTTATTTTTGGGCGCCGCTGTGCTCGCAGCCTATTTTTAGCACATGGAGGCCGCCATAAAGACTCAAGGCCATTCCGAGTCCGGCGGACGAAGATGGCCAGCCCCACCCCCAAGGGTATAGCCCACCCGCTTTTTGTGTCCTTTTTCCGCTGGACGAACTTGGTGGCCCGGCTTTTCGGGCGGTTATTTTGGGCGCACCTGTGCCTCGCGTCCTATTTTTTGTACACGGAGGCCGCCGCAAAGTCTCAAGGCCATTCCGAGTCCGCGGATTTGGTTGGCCACCCCCACCCCATCTTCAAGGCTATAGCCCCACCCGCTTTGGTGGCCTTTTTCCGCTGGACGAACATGGCGCCCGGCCTTCGGCGGTTATTTGGGCGCGCTGTGCCCAGCCTTTTTTGGCACACAGAGGCCGCCGCGGGGTCTCACGCCATTCCGAGTCCGGGACGGGTCGCCAGCCCCACTCCCCAAGGCTATAGCCCCACCCGCTTTTGTGGCCTTTTTCCGCTTTAATGGACGGTTGGCGCCCGGCCTTCGGGCGTTATTTTTGGCGCTGCAGCTTTCGTGGCTCTATTTTTGGCACACGGAGGCCGCACGTAAAGTCTCCCGCCATTCCGAGTCCGCGGACGAAGTGGCCAGCCCCACCCCTGAAGGCTATAGCCCACCCATGGTGGCCTTTTTCCGCTGGACGAACTTGGCGCCCTGCCTTCGGGAGGTTATTTTTTGGCGCGCTGTGCCAGTGGGCTCATTTTTGGCACACGGAGGCCGGGCCAGAAGTCTCGCGGCCATTCCGAGTCCGCGGACGAAGTTGGCCAGCCCCACCCCCCCAAGGCTATAGCGCACCTGCTTTGTAGGCCTTTTACCGCTGGACTTAATCTTGGCGCCCGGCCTCGGCGGTAAGTTTTGGGCGCGCTGTGCCTCAAGGCTCATTCATTTGGCACACGGAGGCCGCCGCAAATTCTCACGCCATTCCGAGTCCGCGGACGAAGTTGGCCAGCCCTCACCCCCTAAGGCTATAGTGCCCACCTGGTTTTTGTGGCCTTTTTTCCGCTGGACGAACTTGGCGCCTGCCTTTCAAGGGCGGTTATATTTTGCACGGCTGTGCTCACGCCTATTTTTGCACACGGAGGTCAGAAGTCTCGCGCCATTCCGAACCGCGGACGGCGGGCCAGCCCCACCCCCCAAGGCTATAGACCACCCGAAATTTTTTTGGCCTTTTTCCGCCGGACGAACTTGGCGGCCCGGCCTTTGGGTGGTTATTTTTTGTTGGGGCGGTGCCCGCGGCCTATTTTTTGCACACGGAGGCCGCTCGCAAAGTCTCATACATTCCGAGTCCGGCGACGGTTGGCCAGCTCCCACCCCCAAGGGCTATAGTTAATCGCACCCGCTTTTTGTGGCCTTTACCGCTGGACGAACTTGGCGCCCTTCGGCCTTCAAGGTTAAGATTTATGGGAGCGGCTGTGCCGCTGCCTATTTTTTGCACTACCGATGCCGCCGCAAAGTCTCGCGCGATTCCAGTCCGGCGGACGGTCGCCAGCCCCACTCCGGCCAAGGCTATAGCCCACCCGCTTTTGGCCTTTACCGCTGGACGAACTTGGCGCCCTGGCCTCGGCAGTTATTTTTGGGCGCACCTGTGCTCATGCCTATTTTCTGTACACGGAGGGCCGCCACAAAGTCTCGTGCCATTCCGAGTCCCAGCGGACGAAGTTGGCCATCCCCATCCGCTAAGGCTATAGCTCACCCGCTTTTTTGTGGCCTTTTTTCCGCTGGACGAAAGTTCGCCCCCCCAGCCTTCGGCAAAGGTGGTTATTTTTGCGCAAGCGCGCTGCACCCACAATTTTTGGCACACGGAGGTTGCCTTTACAAAGTTTCACGCCATTCCGAGTCCGCGTACGGTTGGCCAGCCCCACCCCTAAGGCTATAGCCCACCCGCTTTTGTGGCCTTTTTCCGCTTGACGAATTGGCACCCCGGCCTTAAGGAAGGTTATTTTTAAGCGCGCTGTGCTGCGTCTATTTTTGGCACACGGAGGCCGCTCGGAAAGTCTCGCGCCATTCCGAGTCCGGCGGACGAAGTGGGCCAGCCCCACCCCCCAAGGCTATAGCCCACCCGTTTTTGTGGCCTTTTTCCGCTGGACGAACTTGGCGCCCCGGCCTTCGGGAAGTTATTTTTGGGCGCGGCTGTGTCCGTGGCCTATTTTTGGCGCACGGAGGCCGTCGCAAAGCCTCGCGCCATTCCGAGTCCGGCGGACGAAGTTGGCCAGCCCCACCCCCCAAGGCTATAGCCCACCCGTTTTTCTGCCCTTTTTCCGCTGGACGAACTTGGCGCCCCGGCCTTCGGGCTGTTATTTTTTGGCGCACCTGTGCCCGTGGCCTATTTTTGGTACACGGAGGCCGCTCGCAAAGTCTCGCGCTATTCCGAGTCCAGCGGACGAAGTTGGCCAGCCCCATCCCCCAAGGCTATAGCCCACCCGTTTTTGTGGCCTTTTTCCGCTGGACGAACTAGGCGACCCGGCCTTCGGGCGGTTATTTTTGGGCGCCGCTGTGCCCGCAGCCTATTTTTAGCACATGGAGGCCGCTCGCAAAGACTCGCGCCATTCCGAGTCCGGCGGACGAAGATGGCCAGCCCCACCCCCCAAGGGTATAGCCCACCCGTTTTTGTGTCCTTTTTCCGCTGGACGAACTTGGCGCCCGGCTTTCGGGCGGTTATTTTTGGGCTTAATTCGCACGGTGCCTGCTCAAGCCTATTTTTTGATTATCGGAACACGGCCGCCGCAAAGTCTCAAGGCCATTCCTAGTCCGGGCGGATTGTCGGAGCCAGCCCCACCCCTAAGGCTATAGCGCACCCATTTTTGTGGCCTTTACCGCTGGACGAACTTGGCGCCCGGCCTGGCGGTGTTATTTTGGGAGCGGCTGTGCCGCTGCCTATTTTTTTGCACACCGATGCCGCTCGCAGTTCTCGCCATTCCGAAGTCCGGGCGGACGAAGCTCGCCAGCCCCACCGCAAGGCTATAGCCCACCCGCTTTGTGGCCTTTACCGCTGGACGATCTTGGCGCCCGCTCGGAAAGATTTTTGCGGTTATTTTTATGCGCGGCTGCACCCGCGACTATTTTTGGCACACGGAGGCCGCCATTAAAGTTTCACGCCATTCCGAGTCCGCGATTTGGGCCAGCCCCACCCCAAGGCTATAGCCCACCCGCTTTTGTGGCCTTTTCCGCTGACGAACTTGGCGCCCGGCCTCAAGGTTATTTAAGCTGCTGCTGTGCTCATGCCTATTTTTGGCATTTGAGGCCGCCGGAAAGTCTCACATTCCGAGTCCGCGGATGAAGTGGCCAGCCCCACCCCCCCAAGGCTCACCCCCTCAAGGCTATAGCCCACCCGCTTTTGTGGCCTTTTTCCGCTGACGAACTTGGCGCCCGGCCTTCGAAGCATTATTTTAAGCTGCTACAGTCTGTGGGCCTATTTTTGGCACATGAGGCTGGCTTCCTGAAAGTCTCGCCGCCATTCCGAGTCCGGGCGGACGGTCGCCAGCCTCTACCGTCAAGGCTATAGCCCACCCGCTTTTGTGGCCTTTACCGCTGGACGAACTTTGGCCTTCGGCAGTTATTTTGGGCGCACTCTGTACCTGCGCTGCCTATTTTCACGGAGGCCGCCTCACATGAAAGCTCGCCATAAAAGTCTCGCTATTCCGGTCCAGCGGATTGTTGTCCATCCCCATCCCCAAGGCTATAGCCCACCCGCTTTTGCCTTTTCCGCTGACGAAATTACGCCCCCAGCCTTCGGGCGGTTATTTTTGGGCGGCTGCACTGGGGCTCAAGCGACCGGAGGCCGCCTATTTTTGGTACCCTGGACGAGGTGGCCTTTTTCCGCTGGACGACCCCATCTCGCCTTCATATTTTGGGCGCTGCTGTGCCTGGGCGCTCAAGGCCGGGCTTCACGCCATTCCGAGTCCGGACGTACTTGCTGGCCAGCCCCACCCCCAAGCAAGGCTATAGCCCACCCGCTTTGTGGCCTTTTTTCCGCTTGGACGAATTTCCCGCCTTCGGCGGTTATTTTTAAGCTGCTACAACTGTGCCCGCCTATTTTTGGCACACGGAGGCCGGGCCGGAAAGTCTCGCCCATTCCGAGTCCGGGCGGAATGGCCAGCCCACTCCTCAAGGCTATAGCCCACCTGCTTTGTGGCCTTTTCCGCTGACGAACTTGGCGCCCGCCTTCGGGAAGTTATTTTGGGCGCGGCTGTGTCCGTGGCTTATTTTTGGTAGACACACGGAGGCCGCTTATCGGAGGCCGCTGGAGTTCGCGCTCATTTTTTGGCAGTCCGCGGATTTGGCCGCCAGCCTACCAAGGCGCTAAGGAATGCACCACAGTTTGTGGCCTTTTTCCGCTGGATTTAACTCGCGCCCCGCCTTCGAAAGATGGAGCAGCTTAAGGCTGTTGCCTGCCGCGCCTATTTGGCACACGGAGGCCGCTTGAAAGTCTCGCGCCATTCCGAGTCCGGGACGGCGCGGCCAGCCCTATAGCCATAGCCCACCCGCTTTTGTACAGGCCTTTTTCCGCTGGACGAAATTGGCCCAGCCTTCGGGCGGTTATTTTGTGCGCGCCACTCCGACGACCTATTTTTGGCACACGGAGGCCGGCCATAAAGTTTCACGCCATTCCACGCCATCCGGGCGTACTTCTGTTGGCCAGCCCCACCCCCAAGGCTATAGCCCACCCGCTTTGTGCCAGCCTTTTCCGCTGGACGAACTTGCGCCCGGCCTCGAAGCATGGCGTGCTGTGTCCGTGGTCGCTATTTTTGGCGCAGACGGAGGCCGTCCGTAAAGCCTCGCCAGCCATTCCGAGTCCGCGGACGGAGTTGGCCAGCCCCACCCCCCAAGGCTATAGCCCACCCGCTTTTTCTGCCCTTTTTCCGCTGGACGTAATCTGTGCATGCCCCGGCCTTCGGGCTGTTATTTTTGGCGCACCTGTGCAGCTCATTTTTGGTACACGGAGGCCGCCGCAAAGACTCAAGGCTATTCCGAGTCCAGCGGACGAAGTTGGCCAGCCCCATCCCCCAAGGCTATAGCCCCACCCGCTTTTGTGGCCTTTTTCCGCTGGACGATCCAGGGCGACCGCCTTTCGGGCGGTTATTTTTGGGCTTCGCCGCTCCCGCAGCCTATTTTTAGCACATGGAGGCCGCCGCAAAGACTCCCGCCAATCCGACTCCGGCGGACGAAGATGGCCAGCCCCACCCCCCAACGCTATAGCCCACCCGCTTTGTGGCCTTTTTCCGCTGGACGAACTTGGCGCCCGCCTTTCGGATTATTGGTGAAGGCTGTGCCTGGGCGCCTTGGCATTTTGGCACATCGGAGGCCGCCGGAAAGTCTTCGCCATTCGAAATTCTGGCGACGAAGTGGCCCAGCCCCACCCCCTGCCGCTATAGCCCACCCGTTTTTGTGGCCTTTTTCCGCTGGACGAACCTTGGAGCCCGGGCCTCGGAAGTTATTTTGGTTAAAGGCTGTGTCCAGGGCCTATTTTTGGCACACGGAGGCCGCTGGAAAGTTCAAGGCCATTCCGAGTCCGGGCGGACGAAGTCAAGCAGCCTCACTCGCCAAGGCTATAGCCCACCCGCTTGTGGCCTTTTACCGCTGGACGAATCCGGGCGCCCTGGCTTCGGTGGCAGTTATTTTGGGCGCACCTGTGCCCGCGTCTGATGGGTACACGGAGGCCGCCACAAAGTCTCTTCGTGCCATTCCGAGTCCAGCGGACGAAGTTGGCCATCCCCATCCCCCATAAGCTATAGCCCACCCGCTTTGTGGGCCTTTTTCCGCTTGACGAAATTGGCGCCCCAGCCTTCGGCGGTTGAGCTTTAGGCGCGGCTGCACCCGCTGACCTATTTTTGGCACACGGAGGCCGCTCATAAAGTTTCCCCACGCCATTCCGAGTCCGGCGTGACGGCGTTGGCCAGCCCCCACCCTCAAGCTATAGCCCACCCGCTTTTGTGGCCTTTTTCCGCTGACGAACTTGGCGCCTGCCTTTCAAGGCAGTTAATATTTTGCTGCGCAAGGTTCTCATTTTTGGTATTATCGGAGGCCGCCTTGAAAGTCTCGCTTCAAGGGCCATTCCGAGTCCGGGATGACGGGCCCAGCCCCACCCCCTAAGGCTAAAGCCCCACCCGCTTTTGTGGCCTTTTTTTCCGCTGGACGAACTTGGCGCCCATGCCTTCGGGAAGTTAGCTTTTTAAGCGCGTCTGTGTCCGTGGCCTATTTTTTGGCGCAGACGGAGGCCGCTGCAGTTCCGCGCCATTCCGAAGTCCCGGCGGATTTGCGAAGTTGGCCAGCCTCCTAATTCCCCAAGGCTATAGCCCACCCGCTTTTTTTTTTCTGCCCTTTTTCCATGCTGACGAACTTGGCGCCCCGGCCTTCGGGCTGTTATTTTTGGAGCACCTGTGCCTGCACTTATTTTTGTACGGAGGTCAGCCGCAAGTCTCGCTTATTCCGAAAGTCCAGCGACGAAGTTGGCCAGCCCCATCCCCCAAGGCTATAGCCCACCCGTTTTTTTGGCCTTTTTCCGCTGGATCTAACGACCCAGGGCGACCCGCCTTCGGGCGGTTATTTTGGGCGCCGCTGTGCCCCGCAGCCTGCCATTTTAGCACACATGGAGGCCGCCGCAAAGACTCACGCATTCCGAGTCCGGTGGACGAAGATGGCTAGCCCCACCCCCAAGGGTATTGCCCACCCGCTTTTTGTGTCCTTTTTCCGCTGACGAACTTAACTCCCATGGCCCGTCTTTTCGCTGAGCATATTTTTGGGCGACTCTGTGCCCGCGTCTATTTTTGTTGAGCCACGGAGGCCGCCGCAGTCTCGCCATTCCGAGTCCGGCGAACGAAGTGGGCCACCCCCACCCCCCAAGGCTATAGCCCACCCATTTTTGTGGCCTTTTTCCGCTGGACGAACTTGGCGCCCCGGCCATCAGGCTGTTAATTTTGGGCGCGGCTGTGTCCGCGGCCTATTTTTGGCACACGGACGCCAATTGCAAAGTCTTGCGCCATTCCGAGTCCGAACTGGGTGATTTAGTTGGCCAGCCCCACCCCCAAGGCTATAGCCCCACCTGCTTTTTCTCGGCCTTTTTCCGCTGGACGAACTTGCGCCCGGCCTTCGGGCGGTTATTTGCATGACCTGTGCCTGTGGTATATTTTTGGCACACGGAGGTCAGCCGCAGTCTCGCGCACTCCGAGTCCGGGCGGGACTTGCTGGGCCAGCTCCACTCTGCTATAGCCCAACCGCTTTTGTGGCCTTTTTCCGCCTGACAACTAGGGCGCCTGGCCTGGCGCACTCTTGTGCCGCTGTGCCTGGGTGAGCCTATTTTTGGCATTAGGCGGAGGCCGCCGAGCCTCCGCCAT
The DNA here is from genome assembly GCA_030449895.1 of Citrus mangshanensis. Taxonomy (NCBI): domain Eukaryota; kingdom Viridiplantae; phylum Streptophyta; class Magnoliopsida; order Sapindales; family Rutaceae; genus Citrus; species Citrus mangshanensis. The sequence goes on from JASUUJ010000058.1 coordinate 97,616, forward strand.
TCCGATCAGGCGGATCAGACACAGGCCCACTCTTAAGGGTATAGCCCACCCGCTTTTGTGTCCTTTTTCCGCTGAGGAACTAGGCGCCCTGCCATCAAGGTTATTTTTGGCGCGGCTGTGCCTGGGCGGGCCCATGCAGGCATGGAGGTTGCCCGCAGTCTCGCGCCTATTCCGGTCCGGCGGACGAAGAAGGCCAGCCCACCCCAAGGGCATAGCCCCACCGCTTTTGTGTCCTTTTCCGCTGGACGAACTTGGCGCCCGGCGTCACGTTAATTTTGAGCGCACCTTGCCCGTGGCCTATTTTCGGCCCACGGAGGCCGCCGCGAAAGTCTCGCACCATTCCAGTCCGCGGATGAAGTTGACCAGCCCCACTCCCCAAGGTTGCAGCTCCACCCGCTTGTGGCCTTTTCCCGCTGATCTAATCCTGGCGCCCCAGTCTTCGGCTGTTATTTTTTGCGCTGTGCCCTGTGGCCACTTGGTACACGGAGGTCCATCGCAAAGTCTCTGCTATTCCGAGTCCAGCGGGATTTGCTGGCCAGCCCCACTCTGCTGTGCTATAGCCCACCTGCTGGTGGCTTCTACCGCTGGATCGAACTTGGCGCCCCTGGCCTTTCGGGCGTTATTTTGAAGGCTCTGCCCGCTGCCTATTTTTGGTATTACGGAGGCCGCCGCAGAAGTCTCGCGCCATTCCAGTCCGCGGATTTGCGGTTAGGCCCAACTCCCCGAGGCTATAGCCCACCCGCTGCGGGCGTTTCCGCCGGATCGAACTTGGAGCCCCGGCCTTCAAGCGGTTATTTTGGTTACGGCTGCAGCCTGCGTCTATTTTTTAAAAGACGGAGGCCTCTCCAGAAAGTCTCGCGCCATTCGAGTCCGCGGACTTGTTGGCCAGCACTACTCCCCAAGGCTATAGCCCACCCGTGCTTTTGTGGCCTTTTTCCGCTTGACGTAACTTGGCGCCAGGCCTTCATGGCAGTTACATATAATGGCTAGTCCGCGGCCTATTTTGGCACACGGAGGCTGCCCAGAAAGTCTCGCGCCATTCCGACCTCGGCGATGAAGTTGGCCAGCCCCACCCCCAAGGCTATAACCCACCCGCTTTGTGGCCTTTTTCCGCTGGACGAACATGGCTTCCCGGCCCTCGGGCTGTTATTTTTGCTAAGCAAAGCACGGCCCTATTTTTGCACACGGAGGTCAGCTTCGCAAAGTCTTCACGCCATTCCGAACCGGGGCGGATTGAAGTTGGCCAGCCCCACCCACCAAGGCTATAGCACTCCCGCTTTGTGGCCTTTTTCCGCCTCGGAGGAACTTGAGCCTGCCTTCAGCAGTGCTATTTTTGCTGCGGCTGTGCCCTGTGCCTATTTTTTAAAGAATGAGGGCCTGACATCGCAAAGTCCCTCGCCATTCCGGTCCAAGTGGACGGTTGGCCATTCCCAAGGCATAGCCTACCCGCTTTTGTGGCCTTTTTCCGCTGGACAACTTGGCGCCCCGACTTCGCGGTTATTTTGGGTACGGCGTGCCCGCAGCCTATTTTTTGGTACACGGAGGCTTTCAAAGTCTCTTGCATAGTCCGAGTCCGCGGATTTAGTTGGCCAGGCCCACCCTAAGGCTATAGCCTGCCTGGTTTTAGCTCCGTGGATCGAACTTATGCCTGCTGAAGCGGTTATTTTTGGGCACTGCCAGTCGACGGCCTATTTTTGGCACACGGAGGCCGGGCCAGAAGTTCAAGCACGATCCTTGAGTCCGCGAACGGCGGCCACCTCACCCTGCTATAGCCTACCCATTTTGTGGCTCTTTTCTGACGAACTTTGGCGCCTCGGCCACTTGTGGTTGTTAATTTGGGCGTGCTGTGTCCGCGTCTATTTTTTAAAGATTGACGCTTCTAATTGTAAAAGTCTTACGCATTCCAGTCCGGGCGATTTGTTGGCTCCTACTTTACCCCCTGCTGTAGCCCACCCGCTTTTGTGGCCTTTTCCGCTGACGAACTTGGCACCCCCAAGGCCCGGGCGGTTATTTTGGCGCCGCTGTGCCTGTATAATTTTTACACGGAGGCCGATCGCAGTCTCGAAGCATTCCCAGTCCAGCGGATTTGCCGCCAGCCCCACCCCCTGCTGCCATAGCCCACCCGCTTTTGTGGCCTTACCGCTGGATCTAACTTGCGCCCCTGGCCTTCGGCGTTATTTTTGTGCGCTGCTCTGCCCGCTGCCTATTTTTGGCACACGGAGGCCGCTTCGCAGAAAGTCTCAAGGCCATTCCGAATCCACAAAGCGGATTTAGCGGCTGGTCAACTCTGTATGGTGTATCTTCACTGCTTATGGGCTTTTTCCGCCGGATTTGGTCTGAGCCCCCGGCCTTCAAGTGAGCATACTTTTGGTTACGGCTGTGCCTGCGTCTATTTTGGCACACGGAGGCCTCTCGCAAAGTCTCGCTATCTGAAACCAGCGGATTTGTTGGCCAGCACCACCCCCAAGGCTATAGCCCAATTCACAAATTTTTTTCCGCTGACAATTGCTCGGCCTTCGGGCGTTATTGAGCGGGTTGTTCATGCAACAGTTTCGGCGATTGAGGCCGCCGCAAAGTCTCTGCCATTCGACCAAGATGGTTGGCCAGCCTCACTCCCCAAGGCTATAACCGCCCGCTTTTGTGGCCTTTTTCCGCTTGGACGGACATGGCGCCCCGGCCTTTGGGCGTTATTTTTGGCGCGGCTGTGCTACGGCTCTATTTTTGGCACACTGAGTCAGCTTAGTTCATGCCAGCCCTGAGTCCGGGCGGACGGCGCCAGCCCACCACCAGGCTATAGCACTCCCTGCCAGCCTTTCGCCGGAGAACCGTGAGCCCCGCCTTCGGGCAGCTATTTGCTGGCGGCTGTGCCCGCGGCCCATTTTTTAGCACATCGTAGGCCGCCGTAAAGTCCTCGCCATTCGAACCGCGATTTAGCGCCAGCCCCCTGCTGGCATAGCCATCGCGCTTGTGGCCTTTTTCCGCTGATAAACTTGGCTGCACCGGACTTCGGGCGTAGTTATTTTTAAAAGCAGCTCGCAGCCTATTTTTGGCACACGGGAGGCCGCCGCAGTCTCGTGCCAGTCCGAAACTGCATGGACTTGCTGGCCAGGCCTCCACTCCCCAAGGCTATAGCCTCCACCCGGTTTTGTGGCCTTTTTCCGGTGGTGGGACGAACTTGGCGGCCCAGCCTTTAAGGGCAGGTTATTTTTGGGCACGGCTGTGCCTATCACTTCTATTTTTGGCATTAATGGAGGCTGCTTCGCAGTCTCGCAACATTCCGAGTCCGCTAAACGAAGTGGGCCACCCCTACCCCAAGGCTATAGCTCAATTCACATTATAGGCCTTTTTCCGCTGACGAATCTTGGCGCCTCGCCATTGTAAGCGACTGGAGAATGGCGAATCAAGGCTTCGCTGGCACACGGACGCCACCAAAGTCTTGCGCCATTCCGAGTCCGGGCGGACGGTTGGCTCCGCCCCACCCCCCAAGGCTATAGCCTCACCTGCTTTTTCTGGCCTTTTTCCGCCCGAACGAACTGGAGCCCCGGGCCTTCGGGCAGCATGGTTGCGGCTGTGCCCGCGCCTGTTTTTGCACATTGAGCACGCAGTTCACAGCCATTCCGAGTCCGGGCGGACGATACAGCCCTCCCCCAAGGGTATAGCCACCGCTTGTGGCCTTTTCCGCTGGACAAACTTGCCTGACTTCGGGCGGTTATTTGGGTGTGCACAGCCTGATGGTCACTTTGGCACACGGATGGGCCAGAGTCCGTACAGTCCTCGAACCATGGATGGGTGTTGGCCAGGCTCAATTCCCAAGGCTATAGCCCACCCGGTTTTGTAGCCTTTTTCCGTGGATTTGAACTTGGCGGCCCAGCCTTTGGGCGGTTATTTTTGGGCACGGTTGCGCCACTGTGCCTATTTTTTACATTATTGCGCCGCCGCAGTGCCCGCGCCATTCCGAACCGGGCGCGAACGGGTAGCCAGCCTAACCCCCTACGTAGCCACCCGCTTGTGGTGTTTTTCCGATGGATTTGAACTTTGAGCCCCCGCTTCGGGAAGGTTATTTCTAGCATGCTGTGCTCAAGGTCATTTGGTACATTTGAGGCCTTCGCAGTCTCAGCGCCATTCCGAGTCCCAAGGGATTTGGCGGCCAGCCCCACCCCCCAAGGCTATAGCCCACCCATGGTAGCTTCCTTTTCCGCAGGAGGAACTTGCGCCCCGGCTCGGCAGTTATTTTTGGGCGCGGCTGTGCCTGCAGCCTATTTTTTGACATACACGGAGGCCGCCAAAATGTCTCACGCATTCCGAGGCTGGCGGATCGCTGGCCAGCCCCACTCCCCTAAGTACAGGCCCACCCGTTTTTGTGGAATTTTCCGCTTGGACGAACTTGGCGCCCGCCTTCGTAGGGTTATTTTGGGCGCGCTTTACCATGTCAGCTTTTGCATACACGGTGATTTTTTGTAAAGTCTTCAAGGCTATTCCGAACCGCGGACGGTTGGCCAGCTGCACTTCAGGCTAGCCCACCCGCTTTGTGGCCTTTTCCGCTGGACGAATTTGCATTTCCCTGCTCTTCGGTGGTTATTTATGCTGCTGTGTGCCCACTGCCTATTTTTCGCACACGGAGTGGACGCCGCAGTATCGCGCCATCTCAGTCCGGCGGACGGTCGCCAGCCCTAATTTCTAAGGCTATAGCCCACCCGTTTTTTGTGGCCTTTTTCTCCGCCGGACACCAAATTCCCGGCCTCGGCGGTTATTTTTGGCTGGGCTGTGCCATGGCCTATTACACATGAGGCAGCTGCAAAGTCTCAAGGCCATTCCGAGTCCGCGGATGAACTTGGCCAGCCCCACCCTGCTCTGGGCCTTCCACCCGCCTTTGTGGCCTGTCCATGGCACCCGCCCCCCGCCTGGCGGCATTTTGGGACGGCTGTGTCCAAGGCCTATTTTGGCACACGGAGGCCGCTTGCAGTCTCGCCGCATTCCGAGTCCGGGGACGAGCGGGCCAGTCCTCTCCCCAAGGCTATAGCCCACCCATTTTGGGTATTTTTACAAGGACGTAACTGGGACGGGACTCGGGGCTTATTTATGGCGCTGCCATACTCGCAGTCGACAAGCACTGAGGGTGCCGGCAAAGTCTTCGCCGCCCGAGTTCGCGGATTTGTTGCCAGCTCCTCCCCCTGCTGCCATAGCCACCCATTTTTGGGCATTTTTGCGGGGACGAACTCAGATGGACCTTTGGGGGCTTATTTTTGGCGAGACTGTGCCCAGGCCATTTTATACACTGGAGGGCACACAAAGTCCGCCATTCCAGTCCGGCGGATTTGCGGGCCAGCCCTCCCCAAGGCTATAGCCCACCCATTTTTGGGCATTTTTATGGCGGACGAACTTGGGGACGGGACTTGGGGTTTTATTTTGGGTACGGCTGTGCTCAAGGTATTTGGCACACTGAGAGCACGACAAAGTCTCGTCCCATTCCGAAGCTCTCAAGTGGACGAGCCGCCAGCCTCCCCAAGGCTATAGCCCTCCCGTTTTATGGGCATTTTTACGTGACGAACTTGGGGAAAGTTGGACCCTGGGGCTGATTTTGCGCGGCTGTGCCCGGGTGGCCTATTTTTGGCATTGACTTGGAGGGCGTCTGCAAAGTCTCACCTCGCAGACCTCGAGTCCGGGGCCAGGCCAGTCCCTCCCTCAAGGCTAGCCCACCCATTTTTGGCATTTGCCATGGACGTCTGGGGACGGACCTTCGGGGCTTATTTTTCTATGGGCGCCGTTGTACCCATGCCTATTTTTGGCACAGTCACAAGTCTCTCTCTCTCGCCTCATCTCGAATCTCCATGACGTGAGCACAGCCCTTCCCTAAGGCAGCTCCCGAGCTTAAGCATTCAAGGGCTACGAACTTGGGGACGGACCAGCTTATTTTGGCTTGTGACTGTGCCCGTGGCCTATTTTTGGCACACGAGGGCACTCTCGCAGTCTCACTCCCATTCCGAGTCCGCGGATTTATTAGCCCTCCCCTAAGTAAGGCTATAGCCCACCCGCTTTTTCGCTGGGCATTTTTGCGCGGGACGAACTTGGGGACGGGACCATCGGGTTCATTTTGGCTGGCTGTGCCCGCGGCCTATTTTTGCACACTGAGGCGCTGAAAGTCTCGGCTGGCCAAGACCCGAGTCCGGCGGATCACTGTGGCCAGCCTCTCCCCTTAAGGCAGTTTCCACCGTGCTGGGGCAGCTTTACATGATGAAACTTGGGCTATTTTGGCGCTGTGCCTCGGCCTTTGGGCCAATGGCGCTTGCGAAAGTCTCGCCAGATTCCAGTCCGTGCGGATTTGGCAGAGCCTTCCTCATGGCTATAGGTCAATCGGGCTTTGGCACACTAACTTGGGGACGGGACCTTCGGGGCGCTATTTTTGTGCAGCCCAGCCTATTTTGGCACACGGAGGGTGCTTGCAAAGTTCCCGCTCTCCATTCCCAGTCCGCGGATTTGTGGACAGCCTCGCCCTGGGCGCAGAGTCTTAATCTGCTTTTTTGGGCATTTACAGCGGATTAAACATGTAAATAACTGGCGATTTAAGGCATGCATAAAGTTCAAGGTCTATTTTTGGCACACGGAGGGCGCCAGAAGTCTCGCCAAGCTCCGAGTCCGCGGATTTGGCGGCCAGCCTCCTGCTATAGCTTCATCCACGGGGATGCAGGGCACACCAGCTTATTTTTAAGCGCCAAGCAAACTAACTTTTTGTGCCACTGGTGGCGCTGCAAAGCCCGTCAGATTCCGAGTCCGCGGACGAGTGGGCTGTGCCCTCCCCCAAGGCTATAGCCCACCCATTTTTGGGCATTTTTGCTGCGATTAACTTTGGGGATTTGAATTTGGGTTAGATTTGAGGAAGTGGGCTGCACCTAAGAGCCTATTTTTGCATGACGAGGCGCTGTGGTGCCCCTACCAACGAGTTCATGATTTGAGCATGATTCCCTCCCCTTGCCACAGAGCTCCATCTAATTTTTTTACATTTTTACAAGTGGATTAACCTTGGGACGGGACCTTGGGGCTTAGCCATGAGACTGTGCCCGTGGCCTATTTTTGGCATTAATGAGGCGCCAGCCTCGCCATCTGTGTCCACTGTTGGCCACCTCTTCCCCCAAGGCTATAGCTCCACCCCACTGGGCATTTTTACAAGCACGAACTTTGGGACGTGGACCTTTGGGGCAGATGAAGTAGCTGTGCCTGGCCATTTTTGGCACATGGAGGCGCGCACAGCCTGGCCAGATTCCAGCCTGGTGACTTAAGTGGCCAGCCTCTCCCCCAAGGCTATAGCCTACCCATTTTTTGGGTATTTTTGGTCAGCGACCAACTTTCAGGGGCTTATTTGGGCGCCAAGCAGTTCAAGCCTTTTGGCACATCAAGGGCGCCAGAAAGTCTCGGGCCGATTCCGAAGTCCGGGCGGATTTGCGGGCCAGCCCTCCCCCAAGGTACAGAAACACACCACTTTTTGTACTTTTACGGTGGATCTGAACTGGGGATGTAATCTCGGGGCTTATTTTATAAGGCTGGCCTGGGTGAGTTTGTTTTGGCACACGGAGCGCCAAAGTCTCGCCCGATTCCGAGTCTGGGATTGTGCTGGGGCCAGCTCCCTCCCAGCTGGGCTGGCAGAGCTCACCTTGTTTTTGGGTATTTTGGGGCGGACGGCTTGGGGACGGGACCTTTGGGGGCTTATTTTTGGGCGATTGTGCCTGTGGCTCATTTTTGGCACATTTGAGGGCGCTTTACAAGTCTCGCCGCATTCCGAGTCCAAGACAGCTAAGCAGCCCCTCCCCCAAGGCTATATACCTCCGCTGGGCATTTCTGCGGCGGACGAACTTGGGACGGGACCTTCGGGGCTTATTTGGCGAGGCTGTGCCCGTAGCCGGCTTGGCACACGGAGGGCGCCACAAAGTCTCGCGCATTCCGAGTCCTCGTGGATCTTGGTGGCAGAGCCCCTCCCCCTAAGGCGAGAGCTCACCATTTCGGGCATTTGCGGCGGACGAACTTGTGGACACCTTCGGGGCTTAGTTTTGGGTACAAGTTGTGCTCATGTATATTTTTGCACACGGAGGGCGTCGTAAAGTCTCGTCCCACCCGAGTTCGCGGACTTGCTGGGCTGCCAGCCTCTTCCTGGCTATAGCCCTCCGCTTTCTTTATGGGCATTTTTACTTGCCGATCTAACTTGGTGCTGGACTCTGGGCTGATTTACGCCGCTGTGCCTGCGGGTCTTATTTTGGCATTAACGGAGGGGCTTCGCAAAGTCTCACCGATTCCAGTCCGGCCGAGCGCCAGTCTCTTCCCCAAGGCTATAGCCCACCCATTTTTCGGGCATTTCTTTACAGGACGAACTGGGGATCGGACCTTCGGGGCTTATTTATGGGCGCGCTGTACCTCAAGGCCTATTTTTGGCACACGGAGGGCGCCGCAGTGCCTCTTCGCCTCATTCCGAGTTCAAGATGAGCCAAGCAGCCCTCCCCAAGAGAGTAAATTTCCCACTACTTGGGCATTGCCGGCGGACGAACTCGCTGACGGACCTTGGGGGCTTATTTGGGCGAGATTGTGCCTGTGGCCTATTTTACATGAGGGCACTGCAGTCTCACCCCATTCCAGTCCGGGCGATGACCTCACAGCCCTCCCCTGCCATAGCCCACCCGCTGGTGCATTTTCATGGACGAACTTGGGGACGTGGACCATCGGGGTCTATCGGAGACAGCGGCAGCTCGCGTCTATTTTTGGCACACGGAGGGCGTCGGGAAAGCCCGCTGCATTCGAGTCCGTGATTTGCGGGCCAGCCCTCCCCAAGGCTGGTAGCCCACCTGTAATGCTTTGGGCATTTTGCGCTGGCGAACTTCAGGGGCTTATTTTTGGGCGCTACAGCTCCGAAGCCTTTTGGGCACAATGGCGGGCGTCAGTGTCCACGCATTCCGAGTCCGGCGGATTGGCGGGCCAGCCTCCCCCTGCAGGCTATAGCCCACCCATTTGGGCATTTTGCAAGCGGACGAATCCTAGGACGGGACCTTCGGGGCTTATTTTTGGGTGCGGCAGTGCCGAGTCATTTGGCACACGGAAAGCGCTTGCAAAGTCTCGCCCATTCCGAGTCCGGGCGGACGGCTGGCCAGCCCGCCCCCTGCCATAGCCCACCCGCTGGGCATTTTCGCTGGCGGACGCAATGCGGACGGGATTTTGTAGTTTATTGGCTGCATGGCCATACCATGCGGCTTATTTCTTGGTATTAATGGAGGGCGCCAAGTCTCTCGCCGCTCCGAAACTAGGGGGGCGGACGGCGGCCAGCCCTCCCCAAGGCTATAGCCCACCCATTTTTGGGCATTTTTGTATGGATTTAATCCTTCAGGGGCCATTTTTGGGCGTGCTGTGTCCAAGCCTTTTGCAGCACGATATGCTTGAAAGTCTTCGCGCATTCCGAGTCCGGGCGGACGGGCGGCCAGCCTTCTCCCCAAGGCTATAGCTCAATCATGGGCATTTTTATGGCGATTTAACTTGTGGGACGGACCTTCGGGGCTTATTTGGGTGCGCAGTGCCCGCAGCCTATTTTTGGCACACACGGAGGGCGCTTGCAAAGTCTCGCCCATTCCGAGTCCGCGGACGAGCATAGCCCGCCCCCAAGGCTATAGCTTCCACCTTTTGGTATTTTTACATGACAACATGGGGACGTGACCTTCGGGGCTTATTTTGCATGGTTGTGCCCGCTGCCTATTTTTGGGCACACGGAGGGCGCGCAGTCTCGCTGCTGCTCCAGTATGCTGATGAGGTGGCTGAGCCCTCCTGCTATGTTATAGCCTACCCATTTTGGGCATTGCGGCGGACGAACTTGGGGACGTGGACCTCGGGGCTTATTTTTGGGTGCGGCAGTGCCCGCAGCCTATTTTGGCACATTGAAAGCGCTTGCAAAGTCTCGCCCATTCCGAGTCCGGGGCGGACGAGCATGCCAGCCCGCCCTCAAGGCTATAGCCCACCCGCTTTTGGGCATTTTTTGCTAAAGGACTAACATGGGGACGGATCTTTCTGGGCTTATTTTTGGGCGCGGTTGTGCCCGCTGCCTATTTTTGGCACACGAGGCGCTTCTAAAGTCTCGCCATGCCCGAGTCCCCTGGGCGCGGACGAAGTGGGCCAGCCCCTCCCCCTGCTATATAGCCTTCCAATTCATTTTTGCATGGTATGGATTTAACTTCTAGCTGGTTTAAAGGCTACAGCCTAAGCCTTTTTTGGGCAATAATGGTGGCGCTCGTAGTCTCGTCAAGATTCAGTCCAAGTGATTGGTGGGCTGAGCTCCTCTCCCCAAGGCTATAGCCCACCCACGGCATTACGCGGACGAACTTGGGGACTGGACCTTCGGGGCTTATTTGGGTGCGGCAGTGCGCGTAGCCTATTTTTATGACACGGAGGGCGCTTGCAAAAGTCTTCGCCCCATTCCGAAAGTCCGGGCGGATTTGCTGGCCAGCCCGCCCCTCAAGGCTATAGCCCACCCGCTGGGGCATTTCGCGCGGACAACATGGGGACGGCGCGGACCTTCTGGGCTTATTTTTGGGCGCGGTTGTGCCCGCGGCTCATTTTTGGCACACGGAGGGCGCCGCAAAGTCTCGCCAAGGCTCAGTCCGCGGACGGCGGCCAGCCCCCCAAGGCTATAGCCCACCCATTTGCATTTTTACAAGCATTTAACTTCAGGGGTTTATTTTTGGGCGCTGCTGTGCCCGAAGCCTTTTTTTGGTACACCATGGCGCCAGAAGTCTCGCCAAGATTCCGAGTCCGCGGACTTAAAGTGGCCAGCCCTCCCCAAGGCTATAGCCCACCCATTTTTCGCTGGGGCATTTTCAAGGCGGACGAACATGGGGACGGACCTTCTGGGGCTTATTGGGTGCGGCAGGCCCACTCGCTCTATTTTTGCACATGGAGGGCGCCGCAGAAAGTCTCGCACCATTCCAGTCCCATGGACGGTTGGCAGTTTCGCCCCTAAGGCTATAGCCCACCCGCTTTTCGCATTTTGCCATGGACGAACACGGGGATTGACCTTTGGGGGGGCGATTTTTGGGCTGGGTTGTGCCCGCGGCCTATTGTTGGCTCACGGAGGGTGCTCTCGCAGTCTCGCCCCATTCCGAGTTCATGGACTTGTTGGCCAGCCCCTCCCCAAGGCTATAGCCCTCCCATGGCGGGCATTTTCAAGCGACAGATAGGACGGGACCTCTGGGCTTATTTTTGGGCGCTGGGTTGTGCCTCGCCATTCCCATTTTGGCAATACTGAGGCGCCGCGAAAGTCTCGCCCCATTCCGGTCCGGGCGGATTTAGCGGCCAGCCTTCCCCAAGGCTATAGCCTACCCATTTCTTTGGGCAATTTTGCTGGATGACCCTGGGACGGCACTGGGGCTTATTTTTGGCGCAGCTTTGCCCACGGCTCATTTTTGGCACACGGAGTGCAGCGCTTCGCAAAGTCTCGCCTCATCTCCAGTCCGTATGGACGGGGCGAGCTAGACCGCCTCTACATGAGCTCACCCGCTTTTTTGGCATTTTTGCCAAAGGACACCAGGACGGACCTTCAAGCGATTTTTGGGCGCGGCTGCACTCGCGCTCATTTTTGGCACAGCTTGCTGGGCATCTTTGTGTCTCCCCATTTATCCATGGACTTGGGTTGGCCAGCCCTCCCCAAGGCTATAGCCCACCCGCTTGGGCATTTTTCATGACGAACTTGGGGATGGACCTCGGGGCTTATTTTTGGGCGCAATTGTGCCTAACGGGTTTTTGCTACACGGAGGGCGCTTGAAACAAACCTACTCTCTATCTGAGTTCGCGGACGAGGTTGGCCAGCCCTCCCCAAGGCTATAGCCCACCTCGCTTTTGGGCATTTTTATGGGAAGGGACGACCTGTGACTGGGACCTTAGGGGCTTATTTTTGGGAAAGGCTGTCCACAGGTCATTCAGCACGCCACATATGGCTAGTCTCGCCCCATTCCGAGCTCCGCGGATGACATAGCCCCTCCCCACAAGGCTATAGCCCTCCCGCTTTATGGGCATTTTTGCGGGTTTGAATTTAACATGGGGACGGGATATCTGCTGGGGCTTATTTTTAAGTGGCTGTGCTCCGTACTATTTTTGTAGTGGCAATGAGGGCAGGCTTTTGCAAAGTGTCGCCTATTCAGCGTCCGCGGACGGGCGGGCCAGCCTCCCCAAGGCTATAGCCCACCCACGCGGGGCATGGCGGGCGACGCCAATCAGACGCACCTTTCGGGGCTTATTTTTTGGCACGGTTTCTTCACTGGCCTATTTGCCACACGGAGTGCGCCGCAAAGTCTCGCTCTATTCCGAGTCCGCGGACGAAGCACAGCCTGGCCTCTGCTGCAGTGTCACCAGCAGTATTTTTAATGGAGGCACAACTTGGGGAATGGACTCCTGGGACTTTTTTTTGGGTGCGGCTGCCTGCGCGGCCTATTTTTGGCACACGGAGGGCGCTGCAGCCCACCGCATTCCGAGTCCGGTGACGGAGTTGGCCAGCCCTCCCCCTAAAAGCAGAGCGCCCACCCCATTTTTTTGGGTATTTACGCGGACGAACTTGGGACGGACTTCGGGCTGATTTCAGCGCCGATTGCGTTCGCGTCGGTTTTTGGTACACGGAGGAGCGCCGCAGTGTCTCCCATCTGATTAAGTGGCGGATTTGCGACACAGCCCCTCCCCTCGCTATAGCCCACCCGCTTTCTTTTTGGGCATTTTCAAGGGTGACGACTTGGGACGTGTGGATCCTGGCTTAGTTTTGGGTGCGCAGTGCCCGCAGCCTATTTTTGGCACATGGTGGCGCCGAAAGTCTCGCCCCATTCCGAGTCCGCCATGGATCAAGTGGGCCAGCCTCTCCCCCAAGGCTATAGCCCACCCGCTTTTTGTGGGCATTTTCAAGGCGGACTAACTTGGGGACGGGACCTCGGGGCTTATTTTTGATTGTAGCCCATGGCCTTTTTTGGCAATGGAGGCGCTGCAATGTCTCGCCCCCATTCCGGAAGTTCGGGCGGACATGGGCCAGCCCCCTCCCCCAAGGCTATAGCCCACCCGCTTTGGGCATTTTTGCGGCGGACGAACCTTGGGGTACGGACCTTAGGGGCTTATTTTTGGGGGCGGCTATATCCATAGTCATTTTTGCACACGGAGGCGCCAAGCAAAGTCTCGGCCCATTCCGAGTCCGGCGGATTTGTTGGCCAGCCCTACCCCAAGGCTATAGCCCACCCGGCTTGGGCATTTTTGCAAGCGGATGAATTTGGGGACGGACCTGGGGGCTTATTTTTGGTGACACGGCTATGTCCTCGCCTATTTTTTGGCACACGGAGTTCGCTTCTCTGCAAAGTCTCGCCCCATTCCGAGGTCGGGCGGATCGCCAAGGCCAGCCTCCTCCCCAAGGCTATAGCCCTCCCGCTTTGCATGTGGGCATTTTTGTGAAGTGACGAACATGGGGACTGGGACTTAGGGCTTTTCTATTTTTAAGGCTGTGCCTGTGTGCCTGGTTTTTGCACACTGAGGGCGCTTGCAAGTCTCGCCCCATTCCGAGTCCTATGGACGAAGTGGGCCAGCCCTCCCCATGCCATAGCCCACCCGCTATTAGGCATTTTCGCTAGCGGACGAACTTGGGACGTGGACCTTCAAGCGATTGGGCGCCAAGCAGCTCCACGGCTCATTTTTGGCACACGGAGGGCGCTAAAAGTCTCGCCATTCGAACAGCAATTCCTA